>CALNXI010001127.1:20322-22822 GCA_942486025.1 Porites evermanni | reverse complement strand
TTTGGGTCAAGCTTAAGGAATTCTTGGAGAGGCAGGAACAGCAGCAGGAGTTAATGGAGATGAAGAGAAGTAAAAATTGTTTATTGTTATTATTGTCATATTATAATCAGAAATATAATTTAGCTTAACGCCGCTTGGTCGGCTTGCCATCAGGAGAAACATGTTTTTGCTTTTACTATTTCACAGTAAAGAGCAGTAAAAAGCTAGGTGAATTTTCACAGGTAATTTAAGGTCATTTTATTTAAAGGTCATTTACTCAATAATTTAATTTACCGTATTCTGTTCCTATTTTTTTTTTCCAGGATTAAAATCCAAAGATGCAAAGGCCCCACGTGGAAAAAACACGTCAACCCGCGAAAGCGGTTTAGCGACGTCCAGATTGCAACTTTAGATAGTGAGTTTGTGACGAGTAAGGGAAAACCAAGCAAAGCTGTGATGGAAACAACAGCAAAGGCCTTGAAGCTAGATGGAAGACAGGTTAGTGAAAGCCGGTGAAAGCTGTACACTGTGTACACACTTTAATGGCTTTAGATTAGCCTGCGAGCAAGCTCTCCTATTTGGGCGAGTGAAGCGAGTCTCGCGAGAACGGGCGAGCGAGCGGCGAAGCCGCGAGGGGCCCGCGTTCTCGCGAGGCTCACTTTGCTTACCCAAATAGGAGAGCTTGCTCGCAGGCTAATTGTAGATTATCTGGGATTATAGATTACTAAATCACCCTGATTTAACCAGATTTAATAAACAGTACTGCTGAATACCTGTGACTGACGTCGTTTTGGTCTGAACAAGGCTAGATCTGGCGAGATTAACTGTTTATACACGGGTTCATATTTTCTGATACTGAGCAATCGTAATTCGTTGTATTTTTACTGTCATACGTAGGTTGCGGACTGGTACAACAATCATAGGCGCAAGGAGAAGCAAGGGGCATACAAACCCGGCGAATTTAGCCAACCTAGTGGAGAGGGAGAAGAGTCGTAGCCGCAGCTTGTGTTTGTCAAATGTTGAACTGAGTAAAATCACTGCTTTGCATTACTTTGCTGACCTCGATTTTTTCCCGCATCCAGTCTAAACTTTGACCCGTTCTGTCCCCTCTAAGAAACACGGCTTCGAGTTCCCAGGATCTCTCATCTCTCCCGCCAAGAGAGACTCTGGGAACTAGGTTGGTGGGAGTTATGTTACAGATCGCGATTTCGCTCAGCTGAAGCTGTTAATCGATCATTTCTCGAGGTAATTTAAACATTCTATTCTACAATGAATAACAGACCACTTGGTTGTTCAGGTTTTCATTTAGCTTTATTGCCATACAGATTTACTTTAGAGCTTTTTACACTTTCATAAAAAAGTGATTCGAGCTATGATTGGTTTGGTTACTTGAATTTCGTAGCTGATTGAAAAATTTGTCGATAAAATCGATAAACAGTTAAAAATCTTGTGATTATCGACTTCTATCGACAAATTTGACTTGTCGATTGACAATTATCGACAAATTTCGAGTACTATTGACTTATCGACTACGTTTTCGATGATCGACTTTGATCGGCATGTTACGTCCTGGACACAGAGAAAGACTCACCATTACATTCCTCAAACCGTACAGTCGAGACGAGCTTTGCGCAACTTTACGACGAGTGATACAGCCTTCCAACAATCAACGCTTTAGACTGTGACCATCAGCTTTTTCTCCATTCTATTCCACTCAGGATAGGCTATTTTGTTTGACAATTTCGGTAAACACAACACCTTGAGCGGACACTCGCTTTGAAACAGCGAAAGATTCGCCGTGACATTGCTCAAACAGGACAGCTGAGTAGAGCTTTCAGCAACTTTACGTCGAGTGATAAAGCCTTCAAGCACTGGACACTTTAAACTGTGACCATAGGCTTTTTCGCCAAGGTATTTAGCTCAGGATAGGCAATTTTGATTGATGACTTCGATGAATCAGAAGCCGCTTGAGTGACGCACGATTACAAACAGCGAAAGACTCGCCATGGCATTCCTCAAAACCATGCAGTTGAGTGGAAGTTTGTGCAACTTTACGGGGCGTGATACAGCCTTCCAGCGGTGAAAACTTTAAACTGTGGCCATCGACGTTTTCCCCATTCTATTCCGCTCAGGAAATTATATTTTGATTGATGACTTCTCTAAATCAGAGGCCGCAACAGCCGCAAAACGTTAACGGTACTCGTTTTGAAACATCGCAAGACTCGCCATGACATTCCCCGCAGCTGCATGATATTTATCGTTAAAATAATACTAAATCTTCTTTGTTTGGTCATGACATTTGCTTGAAAGGCCGGCTAGATACCTTCTCAACATTCTCGGCATTCAAGATACATAATTCCGTTAGCCTGTGGGTAAAAATAACGAGGAAACCAAATAGCATCGGGCGTCCATCTTTGTGCCTCGCGCGAAAACAGAGCAGGAACTCTGCAACCGGATGTGATGTCATAAATCGGTGGATCATAGATATACGAAACAAGTACCAGGCGCTATTGGAGTCGTG
>CALNXI010001127.1:0-13344 GCA_942486025.1 Porites evermanni | reverse complement strand
TACTTGGCTGTGTAGCCGCGTGATGCGGTTCCAGTCGAGACCCACAAATTGGCCCTTGCTCACCATAGAGTCTCCAGTAGCTCAAGTGGTTAGAGCATCCGACTAGATCACGGAGGGTCGTGGGTTCAAATCCCATCTGGGACTCGGAATTTTTTTCCGAGTCCTCCTCAAAATTAATATCATGTTGCTGTTGTTTCATCTTTAATATACTCCTTAAAAACACACCTGCTATTGTTTTTAGCCAGGCTTGGAGCATTGTTTGGGTGATTCATCCATTGTTTCGTTAGCCAATAAAACAACTCGCTGTAAAAGCTTCGTGGCCTCCCCACGTAATGGATTTTCAAGTTATTTATAGATTCGCTTTCGCGCCAGAAATGCATCAGCCGATCAGAACTTATTAGGATTTCATTAATGGCAGAGAGGACTAAGGACCCTCTATATAGATAAAGTTGAGTACAACTCTGGTCGAGTTACGTTTTATTGATTCGTTTACCATATTTGTTCGATTAAACGCCACAGCATTAATTAAATTTTAAGCGTATTTAATGCGGCGTTTATTCAACAGGGGAACCCAACGTCAATTTTTGGAAAATATCTGTTGGGAAGACTATTTGAGATCTAGAATTTTCGGCACATTTGCTGTAAAATTTCTTGCTTGCCTGCCTCTCCTAGGATTTTCGAACATTTAAAAAATGGTATAATTGTCCATTTTTAACGGATTTTTACCCTAAAAAAGTCACCTAGATTTTTCAGAAGCCCTTTTCCTGGCTGAAATTTTCGAAAAGGTAAGTTTTGATCCCTATAATTTTCGGATCATTGGACTTTCAGGTAGAAAATCCGAACAGATGAAAAGTTGTTAGGGGATAGAAATATGCCTATATCTACCGTTTAAATACTAAAATACGTTCAACAATGCTATGTTTAAGTGGTTTTGAACTATATTCTCGTTGGGTGCCCCTGATTCAAGGACGGCGTTCATTTCAAAATCACATTGCTTAGGTCACTGTAAACAAATACAATAATCATTTACAAAAATTATGTAAAATAGCAAGATGTTTAAAGTTCCAGTGTTTCGCTTTATCTACTGAAATGGAATTGTAATTGTCTGTGGGGTCTGAACAGTGTAGATTAGCAATCAATCAATTATCAGTTAAGCCTCATATAACCGCCGCATTCTTTTAATTGGGTGCAACGTTAATTCCAGGGAGGCTTGTTTTCATGGGTGGGGTTAAATCGAGATCCAGTAAATATGGTACGTGCGTCGTTTTTGTTTTTCCCTTCGCATACCTTTCAGTATCCGAAAGTGTAGAAGTTCTCTTTTGTAGCTCTGAATTAGAAATTCCTTTTTCTTTCTGCGAGAGTTCATCCTCAACAGTTTTGTTGTCGGGTTTGTCGAGAGGATTCTGATTCTCTTTACCGTCCTTGGATTCTGTGTTTGTTGTTGTGTCCAATTCAGCTGTGCCAGTTGAATTTGTTTTGCCTTCCCCCACGGTTGTCTTGGAGATCGCCAGCGGGTTTGTCTGCAATCATAAAAAGGACATCTATAAAAGCGAAAATCTGACATGTGGAAGTATCTGCAACTCCGGGGAGGGAGAGGGGTGGGACAGACATGAAAGATGGAGAAATGCTCGTCCTCTCACTTAAAAATATAAACGGTCTCAATTATGGTTTTCAGGACGGAAAGCCAATATTTTTACCCATCTAGGGGTCAAATTTACCCACTCCATGTAGGGCGTGTCTCCAGGCCTTCTCAGTCAATATTCAGTGTGTTCTTGTCAGTCAATGCATTTCCGTGACGAATACGAGACCATCCGAGACGAAGTCACTCGGACCACGTAACTCGAAACGCAATGGCCGCGCGGAATAATGAGGCCTAGGGACTAGGCAAGGGCCAAATAAAGCCTGATCCACACCATATTGGTCTCTAATAATTAATAATTATAATTTTTTGACGGATATCCCTGTTCATTCGGGATATACCTCTGTTCTGCTACCAACGATGTTTTAAAGGGACAGGTTCACGGTTCAGCGCATGCTCATTAATCAAAATGCTGTTTTTCTGCCAGGACATGCTGTACCGTCTATGTAGGCAATATGATCATGTCATAATGTTGTCAAAGAACCAATCTGCAAACTCCCCAGGCAGTCACTTGATCAGCTTAGGTGCAAATAGCTTAAAAGAAATAAAACCTTCGGGTTAACAATAAATTCAACGTTGGTAGTGTTGGCATAATCCACTAATTTTTTTCTGCGATTTTAGTGCCCCTCCATTCTACTTCAGGTTACTCTGAAATGCACTTCTACTTTGAAATACACTTTGAGATCACTGAGATACATGTGAGTTGGATTTTTAATCGATAGAATAACTAATAAATTGGAAAAAAGTAATTTAATTAATGAGCATGCGCTGAATCATGAACCTGTCCCTTTAAATTTATTTGTACCTGAGAGTTCGGAGCAATGTTTTCTTTCTCAAGCTCATCAACTGTTTCCTTCTCATCCAGTTTTGGTCTGCGAAAGCTGAAGAATCTGCGAAGCATATTCTCTCGAATGAAGGTGTCTAGAACGTGGTAAACAACTGTTTGGGAACAAGAAATAGAAGGAAAGACCTTCAGATTGTTTAAATGAACAGCTTATGCAGCTTCAAACTGGAAAAGCAAGCCTTGCTGGGATTGCAACCTTGAGCTCTGCAATACCAGTGCAGCGCACTGACCAATTGAACTAGCAAGCAGACTGGGAGCTGGCCATTAATTGGTTCGTAATATACCCGAGAAAGATGAAGATGAAATAATGAATACATGAATTTCATATATTTGAACTGCGAAATGAAAGGGAAATAAATGAAGAGAAGATCATCATAATTAAATAAGCCGCTTACGCAGTTGGGACGAGCCTTACTACATAATATACCAAAGTTGGTTTTGGTCCTCATAAGGTGAAATTTCGCATTTCAAGCACCCGCGCGTATCGGCGGTAAATCGAATGGCCACCCGGATTTTTAGAGAGGAAAAATCAACGACAAAGCCGAGTCTTTTTTTCGAGTAAATTTCTATGTCTACGTTGACGTGGATAACAGAAAAAAGAACAAGAGGCAGATATAAAAAAAAAAACAAAGGAGACGAATTTCTTTACTCCGTGAAAAGAAACATGAATATTTTATAGCGGCGGTGAGAAAATTGGCCACCAAGATGAAGTGAGCGGCGGTGAAAAAAAATCCGAACAGGAACACATACGTAACTAGGACGTTTCTGGAAGTTATAAGTTGTAGTCGTGCAAACAAACGCAAGCAAAAGCAAATAAATGAACAAAAAAGTGTGCCGCACCTGCAAAGTTTTTTTTCTGCTAATTAGACCTATGGATTTTTTTTGCAGTTCTCGCTACCGTCGCCGTTTAGCATTACACGATTTTATATTTTGTTTGAGTAGACTACGCTTTTAGGCGTGGCTAAATGTCTATATTGTATTCATCATTTCAGTCTTCATCTTTTCTTACCCATAGTGCTCCGCTGCCCGCGCTTTTGATCGCGCGAGGGCTCCGCTATGAATTTCATAATTTTGAACTGTGAGATGAAGAAATAAAATCAATAAATGCAGAGAAGAACATCACAGTTGAAAAAAGCAAATTTGCAGTCGCGATAAGTCTTACTACATAAAATATAAGTTGCCTACAGTCGACTCTTTCTTAACAAACACCTGTATAAGACTGACACCTCTGTAAAATGGACACCTAGAGTTGGTCCCTGCCTTTCTTTACTCCCAATATTTGACTCTCTATAAGACAGACACCTCTGGTCTCAAAGGTGTGCGTCTTAGAGAGAGTTGACTTTATTTAACTGTGATGGTCTTCTCTACATGTATTTCTTTCCCGCTTTTAAATACATAAAATTCATATCAGTACATATTCATCATTTTAGCTGAGGTCCGCAACTACTTTTTGCAAATGTTTTGGCATCTGCTATAAACTGGAAAGTTGTCTGCCGATTCATATATAATTCTTACAGGTTCTTATTGAACAACGAGAAAATAAAAAGACAAATCCAATTTAAACAATTATTAATCTCTCTTAAATCCATCTCACAACTAGAAATCCCCGTCCACTGATTATACAATACAAGCACCAATAAAATTGTAGCCGTTTTTGTTCATTGAATACCGTGAATATCAACAAATTATTGTTTTATTATTATTTCCCACATGACATACAGACAGTTCTAAGCGTTTCTTAATATTTATGCCTGATTCTGAGTTCGAAGACTCTATGTGAAACTTGTAAAATCGTGCATGCGTGCAACAGGTGGGTGATTTCGGTTTCAACATGTGTTCACGGACGTTAAATACTGTCACTGTGTTTTTGTTCAAGCAAGCGTGTGAAAGGTTTTGTCGTTACCTAGAAGTAATGATAAAAAATTGGCCTACTAAAACCAATGGAAAGAAAGAAAATTGACTAACTTAGTCAAAACAATGTCTTAGTCTATAACGACAATTGACGGTTTTTAGTGTTGGACTAATACAGCTTGGGACCGAAGGCTTTCTTAATTTGGCGCGGCCAAACAGCTGGAAACGGTCACTCGTGGAACTTGACAGGTTTACATTTTCAAGAAAAATTAAACATGTTGAGTTATGGTAGCGGGAATATTGAAAAGAAAACCCGCGCCAACCTTGAAGTGCCGATACATTTTTAATTCAACTGGAAACTTTCGTTGTTTCAGCTTAAGCCGGGAATTTGAAAATTCTTTCTCGGAGAGTCAGTTTGTAAACATTTGGTTCAAATGGGTGGAGTACAGTTCGCGGGGTATTTATTGCTGCTTATTGAAAACACGTTACAACATGTGATTCCATTGTTTTTTGAAACTAAAAACAGTTCTATTGAAATTGAGGTGCTAGAAAATTTGATAGTTCAGTCTCGAGAACGGTTGAAGGGATAACGCAGATATACCATTCGTCAAGGTATTTAGCACATGCCATCGCCATGGCAAGTTCATAACTACTGATATAAAGTGAACTACTTATTATAGCTATGATTCACCGCGGGGAGGCACTTCAGTGAACAAAAACACGATGAATTGTAGCCAAAGTTCGTTGGCAAAAGGCGTAAAATTAATTTCAACGCATGAACGGATGACTAGAAAAAGTTTATGATAAAGGACTTCACGACAGCTTGTTTATGGAAACCGAGGGTAAGAAAATTGCGAATGAAATTGAAAAAGGGTGGATTAACGAGGTCCATAATCGTGAACCTGATTTCCACGTGTAGAACAATTAGAGGACGCGAAAGAGTTGTAGGCTCTTTAAAGTAGAAACTTCGTATAGGAAAAACTTTCAAAAACAATTAGTAGAGGAAATCTATGCATCAAATATACAACATCTTTATATTAGAGCATGGTTTACGGCGATGCAAACACTCAAGACTTTCACACAACAGTTTCAAATTCGTTTTACGAATGACTTTGTTTTAGTTATCTCAGTCTATTACAGCGCATTGTTCTTAGTATAAAATTTCTATTTGGGTAATAATTTTTAGACAAAAGAAAGTGCAAGAACGTTTAGTTACCTGTGCTCCTATGCTTGTCCGGCTGGGAAGATTTCTGAACTGAAGACATTACCAGCAACCCAGTTGTTTTAACAACCGAGTGTTTAAAAATTCATGCAAAAACCTCGAGCGCTGGAACGAATCCACACGAATCACACAATATACTAGCTATTAATGGCCTCGAAAAGTGCCTCCTTCTTGAAACCCGAAACACTATTTTTTTTTATGGCAAAGTGAAACTAGGGCGAACTTTTATCGTGTAATCAAGCGAGTTGTGATAAATATCTTGCAACACCTGCGATGTCATAAAGCGTGACTTTTGTAGGGCGTTCCTAACAAAGCGCGGGATCCTCTTATAACACCACGCCTCTCAGAATCAGATCACGCAGTATCTGCCCTCTTTCATGAAACAAGAGAGCTATTTTGCTCCCATGCCTTGGTGCTTTTGAGATGGTAGTGAGGACAAGACAGGATGAATAGATAAGATTTAATCTGACGAAGCTGTTGGGCTTTGGGAACATTCCCGAAAAAACTGCAGTGAAGTTCAGTACAGTTATGTTGTTTATAAAGCCCTAATTGAAACAAAAATATTGTAAAGTGAGTCCCATACGGTGCTCTGCTGGACGCGGACAGCTTTTAAAGGGATTAGTATATGATTAGTGAAAAACAAAGCAGAAACTGTCAAAACTAGCAAGTACTTAGGCACGCAAGATAAGGGTGGTGCAAAATTGACTCTTTGAATGTGAATTGGCTTCTCTTGCGATGAACTCAAAATTTGCCAACTGGAAATGAAAATTTTCTTTCGACTTCCGGTAAATTAGGCAACTTTCGAGGCGGTTTATTCTTTGACAAGAAGAAGAATTAATAAATAAAAAAACTAAGTAGCTGGGTATGCATATAAAATAGCCCAAGCTTACTGCAGATAAACTTTTTAGGGCGAGAAAAAATGTTGAGAATCGTTTACCGGTGAAGATACATGGAATACTATTGTTCTCTTGTGGTGAAGCAGGTTTAGTAAGAGGATAACCTTTACTGCTATACGATTATGTCGAAAACTTACCAGACTTTTAAGTTTGGTAAGTGATATATAAATACAACGTGCTTTTAAATGTTACGGCACGTTTAGTTGAAGAATTATTTTGGTCATCTGAAAGTTTATGCTTTCGGGCATGCGCAGACTCTCCATTTGAGAGTCGCGGGGAGTGAATTCCTGCGCGATGTTAACCGCGACTCGCTCGTGCGTGGCTCAAAAAGATTGCCACAGGCTAGCAATTGAACAAAGAAAGTTTATGTCCGCTCGTGCGGTTTCGATTTAGATTGAGTTTTCCGCATTGAACATTTGAAACTTTGTCAGTATTCAATGGCCACCTCGATGTTTATTCCGTTTCCCAAGTATGACGACATGATGACGAGATAGCTATCTCTTCACTCTGTCAGTCTTATATCTTATATCAGCTATTCTAAGTTTAGAGCCTGAACATGCCACGAGAATTTTACGAATTTCAAGAGAGAAGCTTTTTAGCCCTCTGGAGCAATATCAAAGGGAAAAAAACAACAACAAACAAATCAAAGTACGTGCTAAGAGGAAGCCTCAGCTACTCAAGAAAATTCCGGCTTCATGGAACGAATGCTGAAGTGTTTTGATCTTTATAGCGCGCGGCTTACAGGAAATCGAAGTAGGAATTTAAACGGACTATTATATCAAACCCACGATCAAAACACTTTATCATTAACGAGGATGAGAAATCACGTATACACTAAATTTTTTATAAGAACGTTCAGCCTGAAATTTGCAAAGTATTAAGAACGTGCTTAGAACATACCCGAGTCTCAGAGAAGAACAATTCATTTTTCACTGTTTTTACTTATTTCCTAGATCCAAAAAATCTGAATTACATAATGTCCTATTTGGAATCAGAGTGCGTGTAAAAAGTTTTGTTCTTTCAACACATTACATTGTGTACGGCCAATAATACATTTGCATTGTACCTGTACAGTTCATTAATATGAAGGCTATAATCATTGCCTTATTTGTTTATATGTAGCAGATTTCCGTTATTGAAATGTAAGAACAAAAATAATAGGAACTCTCCAGGCACAACTCGAAAATCGACGGCATTCTTATATAAAAAACGAGTGTAATGGTAACCCCAGGACAAATGTATTATTATTTTAGCGGCTTATCTTTCATATTTTCCTCTCCTGGTTTGCGGAACGGATGCAAAAACTAACCGCGACTGAAAGCCCGTCTGTTCCAACTGTTGTGGTTTCTGTAGAAAAAGCCTACCAGCAGCTTTACTGCAAAAATGTTTCTATGGTGTACTTCATGAAGGAGGGGAGCAAAGAACTGCCCATCCCTTTTCGACTCGCCGCAAGAAAACTCTAATTAGTGTAATACGACTTCAGGATTTCTTGAGAGACCTTTCAAAACCTTTACTTACTACAGGGAAGTATTTGTTTATTCATTTCGAGATCCGTGCTTATTTGAACAGTTTACAAAATATCCGCTGTGGTTAGTCGAGAACCATGTTGTTCCCGACGCGGCGCATATTACCCCAGCTTCCATCTGTATTCTTCTGATCGTACAGAAAGTTATTGCCACGGTGTAGACAAGTTTTGGCCTGGAGCAGACAGGGGCACCCAACGAGAGTATAGTTCAAAAGCACTTTAACATAGCATTGTTAAACGTATTTTAGTATTTAAACGATAGATATAGTCATTTTTCTATCCCCTAAAAATGTTTCATCTGTTCGGATTTCTTGGCTGAAAGTCTAGTGATCATAAAATCATAGGGATCAAAACTTACCTTTTCGAAAATATCAGCCAGTAAAAGGGCTCCCGAAAATTCTAGGTGACCTTTTTAGGGTAAAAATCCGTTAAAATTGGACAATTATGCCATTTTTTAGATGTTCGAAAATCCTAGGGAGGCAGACAAAATTCTAGAAGAATTCTACATCTCAAATCATCTTCCGAACAGACATTTCACGAAAATTGACGTTGGATGTCCCTGAGCAGATGGTAAACCACACGCGCCAAAACATAGTTAAATTTTGGGCTTTATTGCCAGGAGGATACTCCCCTATAAAATTTCGAGACGGCACCCCTAAAAGGTACCAGAATCTTGTTTTATGGGCGTGTCCCAAATTCATTTCCACCCCTAAGAGGTGCCAATTCGACAACAACAAATTACTGTAACTGGCCCTGCAAATTTTAATAGTAATAAGCAGGAGCCCATCAAATTTGATAGGCTCCTGTAATAAGATAACTTTTGAACACTTTCTTCTCAAGGACTTCTTGAAAGTATTGTCAAAAATCTTTATCCTAATAAAGCGTATCAACTCTGGCAGCAGTCATTCTATGTTTTAGCACCCTAAGCGGTACCAATCCACAAATTTAAACCCCTAAAAGGTACGACAAGAACCCTCCCCCCTTCGGGCTTTATTAATGCATGGTTTAATGCGAAACTGGCTATGAGATCGTTGGCTAGCTAACTTGCGATATCACTGAGTTGGTCCTTCTTTTTCGACTTTAGCTCTATCCGCCCAAAAAGAACTGATTGCAGGCTCCCAAATCGAGCGGGGGAAAAAGAAAATTGGCGAGCGAAGCGAGCCGAGCGTGGAATGGAAAAAAAAGGCTCGTAATCGTTAGCTCAAGTTAGCTCAAGAAAACAGGCGACATTTCGCGACGACACCACTGTTTTGTCATTTCGCGCGGAAACCAGTTCTTGGGTACTGGTGACGTCGCGGAATGAATCAGATGTTTTGGTTTACAAAAGTAGTTTTCAACTATTAAATTGCGGGTAAGAAATTCGAACGTCAACTGCGCATTAGACGTGCAACAAGTCGACCTCTTGTATAGTTGTTAGCAAGTGAAGCGAGCCTGAACGTGGTCGCGCAGCGACTGATCGACCGACGAAGTAATAACCAAGGACAGGAGCACCAGGACGAGAAAAAAAAATTAAAGGACTTTTAGAGAGTCTAACAACGCATGTTTACAGCCTTAGTTCCAGTTTCCGCCCCTACCAGCAGCGGCCCTTTGAAAAAAAAAAATAACAAAGCGGGTTGGGTGGATACCGGAAGTATTGTAGTGTTGTGAATCAGTGAATTAAGATGTTTATAAAGCCCTTTTGTGGTGTAAAATGAGTCGCATAAGTTGCTTTGCTCAATACAAATAGCTTTGGGGGATAAGAATCTGATTAGTCAGTGAAAACCACAACACTATGAATGGAAGAGCCGCATCATATCTGATTGTTAGGCACCCAAAAATAGCAATAATATCCATTTATTAATATCCATTTTAATAGGATTATGTTTGGAGATTTTTCTGTCTTTTAGCGATTGATGGCTGGCATGGCGATTACCGGCACTGTCTTACAAAATACGCAGATGGCATCTTCAGACGGGAACAAAGATATCTCTTAAGATGCAATACCCCGCAATGTCATCAAACTTATTTTACATAACTGTGACAGAAAATCGTTGCCCAATCAGGAATAAGCTGACAAAAACTGATAAAAAAGAATTTGACCATCGAAAATGTCCGCCCTCCCGGCCTTTCAAAAAGTAAGGTAAAATCATCGCTCAAAACAAAATAGAATTTATTATACGTCCTATAAAACTTGAAAAATTCGGCTGATTAGTACATTTTATCGCACAAAAACTGCTCGATGAGTTAAAAAAAATAACTGATCCGATATAAAAGAAAGTATTGACTGGAGAATCTCGAAAAACTGATCGATCTTCCGCAGACACGGGACAGGAGTTTTAAATTGAATATTGATGCTTCATTTGTCCGATATGTCAAGATCAAGGTTATATGCTTCCGTCAAGATGCAATGCAGTCGGCTTTTATCCAAAACATCCGCTGCCAAAAATCAAACCTGAATAATCATTTCCTTTCGTAGCTATACCTGTTATGGATTTTAAAGCGATACTTAAAAAACATTTTCAGTTTTTTCTTAGAAAGGATATTCTTACTGGCCAATACCAGTCTTTATGAGAGTTTTATGAGAAATCACGAATTTACAGAAATATACAGGTCAGTGAAATACATCTTATATGACGTGTTTTGGTACTTCATGTAAACAATTAAAATATGCCACATACTACTACTACTTAAAATTAGTTACAGATCATAGGTAATTTCAGTTCATCACTATGTGGAAAAGAATCTTTCATTGATCAGTGAGAAAATATCCGCAGGGAAAACACGGAAAACTTTTCATGGTAATCTTTCTTTGATTCCTGACAAATATAAAAGAGAAGAAACGGAAAGGTGTCAGTTCCCTGATCCGACACTCGATTCGCACGTGTTGCTCAGCAACAAGACCCACGGAAACCACATAGTCAAGTCACATGCTGAACCTTTCCAATTGTGGTCAACTTCTGAGATTGTTGGCTATGTGAGTGTCAGTTGAGGACTGATGTGTGTCCCCTTTTACGTGGTAGCCTTCGGGCAAGCTCTCCATGTATTTAGGGGAGTCACGAAAAGTCACGCGAGAGCGGCGCGCTAAAGGAGACGCGAGTGCCTCGTCGCTCTCTTGCGCGTTCTCTCGCAGTTCGCTTCGTTTGCTGTAAATGGAGTGCTCACTCGCGGGCTAGACACGTGGTTGAAAGAGCAACGGTGCTTTTTATTTGCATGGACGGAGTGCGGGTAAGGTGGGAGTATATCAATGATAAAGACAACCTCGTTCCCAGGGTTCTCTCCTACTCGTCACTCCGGAGCGAGAGAGAGAAGGTAACAGACAACCCTGGTATACGTATTAAACGACAATCTGATGGTAGTATGCGCCCGTTTACACGATCAGTTTTTCTTCGACTAGGGAAACCTTCTCAAGTTCCCCGTTTACACCACGAGCCGTTTTATAGAGGTTTTCCATGTCAATATGCTAGCGTAAATGTAGCTCGTGTGGCCTACCATCTCCACCCAACTCCCTTCCTTGTTTTCTACGCGACGCCTATACTACCCAGTCTTGGGTAATGCTACCATGTAAGGCCCACCAGGCTTCCCGTATATATGGGGTAAACAGGGTGAGACGAAGTTAACTATGGGTGAACAGTAAACGTGGTGAAATGTAGGTAAATTAGGGTTAACACTATTAGACGCTGTAAAACGTGGATACTTAGGAATAAAAATAAGCAAACACTGTGAGACGTGGATAAATAGAGGTAAACACCAGTAAACGTTGTGGAACGTGGATACCTATGGATAAAAACAAGCAAACGCTGTGAGACGTGGACAGATAGGGGTAAACACCAGTAAACGTTGTGAAATGTGGATAATGTAAGGGTAAACATGAACATACAGGACGAAAAGTGGATATCCTAGGGTAAACGGGGTAAAATGTTGCTAAATTGCTAAATTTTCACAAGGTTATTTAGGCGGTTAACATGGGTTCTGGTGATATAATACATTTATATGGTAATTAAATGTTTCGGGACACCAGGTGGATCTAACATGGAGGCTTTACCCACTCGGGTAATCAGTCGAGCTCAAATGGGGTAAATGAACATCAAGCACGTTGACGTTTGAGAGCCAGTATTTTTGCGCTGGTATTACTTTGATATCGGGAAAATGTTCACCCGCATAGCTGATTCACGGATGAATTGGTATGTGGTGGTTAAATTATCTTGGCTTGCTCGATTGTTCTCTTGTCGTACTGAATATCAGTTCGAGAAAATTTCTGTCGCTCGAGAATCTTCGCAGGCACCCAACCAATAGCTTTCTATTTTCTTTCTGTTTGGTATTTCAAGGGCCCCAATTTAGCCTTTTTAGAGCTTTTTAAAGATAATTTTACGAAAATCTTAGGCGTCATTCACCAAACTGAGCTATGAAGTAAAGATCCTGACGGAAACTTTCGATTTCTGATTATATGTCCAAAACGGAAAATTCAGGGGTTTATTAGCCTGCGCGCAGACCCTTTAAACCTTGGACTATATCCACAGTATATGTGATACGTGGGCCGGCTGCACCGCAGTCTAGGGTTTATTTTCTGGGAATAAGTGTCATAACTGGAAAATAAAAGGTCAAAAACCAAACTTTCGACATCGTAGGGAAGTTCGTTACTCTAAAAACGCCCAAATTGATGATGCGGGGGTGAATGGATAAGTCATACAGAACTTTTAAACTTTTAATGAGTTCATACACGCACGATGCTTAATTTAATAGCTAATTTAGCCTGTTCGTCCCAACTTCCTCGACTAACTCGCCCGGAAACGATTGCTACGCAGGCTATGACTAATTTGCAAAAAAAAAAATTGGTTGTAATAGAAGTTATTACGATAGTAAAACTTATTTTGGCCCTCAAGTCGGAAATTCATGCCCTTCAAATTTTCGCAATAAAGATGACAAACTTCACAATGCTTTTTTAGTCCTATCTTGTAGTATTATTCACATTAACCCGGCTGACATATCGGTTTTATAAATGCATAAATGACTTCCTACATAAGGCTTTCGCTTCCGTGAACCTGAGACTAATGCGATTAACTAGTCTGAGTTAATCGAAATGATATTTTGGTCATTTTTCTGTCGGCGCTATAAATAAGTAAGGTTATACAGAATGATATAGACGGCCACCATGAACTTTTGTCGTGGCGGAAGAAACTTCATCCCCGGCCATGAATATCGTTCTGACCAGATGGGAAGATTGTGGTTTAACAGCTTTTCCTGCCAAAAACAATTATTGTGCTTCTAATTATTTCCTCAACTAAATAATAGTGACAAAACTAAGTCAGTCGATCTCATCTCACGTACAAAACAGTAGTGATAACTACGTGGCAAACTACAAGCACTGCACTGGTGAAAGCCTAGCCTCCC
>CALNXI010001126.1:121200-151162 GCA_942486025.1 Porites evermanni | reverse complement strand
GAATAAGTTAGTTGTTAATACCAGTTTTGGCAACCAATTATACAGTTTTGATTTGTTAGGTGGTTATTTATTTAGTATCCGTTTATTTACTTGCATTTATTTGCGGAAATATTAGCTTTACCAGAGTTAGACTGAAAAGCTAACGACTATTTATTAGCTTGCGGAGCTTGAGTATTGTTTATCGGTCATTCATTAACATCAAAAAATGGAAAGAAAAATCATTCTCAAACTCATTAATAATAATTACTAAAAAAATAGGAAATCCCTACCCTGACGGTGGTTAGAATATCGGACTTTAATAACCATAAAATTTTGCCAAATTAGTTTATCCAATTTCAAAAATTACGGTTCTATTGAGAAGTTATATCAAACACTCCACTCAGTAATCCGATATCCAGACACCTCGAAGTCGGTTTTATAAACCTCGTGTTTGAACCCAATTCTCGGTATCTGGATAAAGGATGAAACACAGTGCGCTCTGTGTTTCATACATTACTTCGACAGCTTTTTCATCTCAATTCACAGATGATTAGCATGTTTTAAAATTACACAGTGCAGTTTGTTCTATATTTGTAGTTTCAGAGTCAACTTGAGCTAAGTTTTTTTTTTGTTTTGAACATTTAAGTCAACTACGTTGTAATTGTTATCAGGAGAAACATGACATTCATTCTTTACGCAAGTTTGCTGACAACATAAACCTTTTTCGCTGGCAGCCTTTCCCCTGGCTTGTTGCTGTCATTTTTCTCATCAATGATGGAGTTAACTGTCGAGAGAGTGCTTCTGCCTTCCGCGTTTGTAGGATCTTGTTCTAAACCTGACGAAAAGAAAAAACGATGAAATAATACAACAGAATTCCTTGAGGAATGAAAAGTAGTTAAATTCATTCTCGGCTAGGAAGTAATTTAACGAAGCAGCATAGATTGACTCGATAGCTTAATATATAGATTTAGCCAGGGCTGAAAGCGAAGCTCCCATTAATGAATTTATGATTTAAATCAAACAAAAAACTTGTAATCCACAAATCCACTTAAGGGCACATTCATGTGACTTTTGAGGGAAAGGGTAAGTGATTTTAGAGTTGTGAAACATCTTACATCGAGTTGATAGCGTTATATGTACACCCAAAAAAATGCAATCATCTTCGATCACATTCAAGAGCCATAATGGCTCTTGATAAGAGTAGATTAGGCTTGGAAAACCAATTCTTGGAAAAGAAATCAGGCCGCATTTTTTGCGTTCGACAAGTTTACTTTACAAAACTTGCCAACAACTGCGGGGGTGTGTGAACCAACCTCTTACACTTTTTATACATCACATCTGAGGTGAAACAGTACTATTTATCATACAGACCTCGGACAGAATGCGGTATTTCACAATTTTTCAAGTCAAATTGCACTCAGTCAATATTCAGGACGATCAATGGTGGGCTTTTATTATGTTTATTTTTTTTATTCAACGGTTTTATGACGATGTGTAATCTTAAAAAGCGTTCGATAACCGCGGCATTTTGAGTACTCTTACATGCGATGTTCATAAACGACTGAAAACAAACGGCACAGCGATTAAAATTGCAAGAGAGACTACTAACAATCAACAAAAAAATATATTTCGGGGAAACATTTACAGAGACAACAATTTTCAATCACGAAGACAAGTTTTTAAGTGTCTCCAGAAATCCTGAGTCTTAAAGCTCGAAGCTTTTAAAAGTTTAAACTTAAAAGTTTGTTTTAAGCCGGCCTCCCGTTGTTTGATGAAGATGAACTCGAAGCAAGAAAATCGCTTTCTTTCTACAGCCAAATTTATAACTAAATATTCTTCGGAACGTTTTCTTTCTATTTGCAGGGAGAAAATATATCTAAAGGCTTTTTTAAGTTTTGTTAGCTTATATCAAACCTGATTACTTGGTCAGATCATTGTCTCAAATCTTACAAATGTGCATAAACTCGCCGCATAAGCTGTTCTTGACTTCAAATACAGTAATTACTCAGGCTTACCATTCATGAGGCAGCTCCTGAAAGCTATCAAGTAAGGTCAGAATCGCTTAGCACTTTTTAACCCTCTTACGCATCAAGCAATGTGAAAAACGAGAACGTTGCCGTACAAAATCGGATTTCCGACTTTGACAAGCGACGCATTTCTCAAGCAAAAACCCAATTAAGAAAACCAGCCATGAATAACACAAGACTCTTGATAGCAGCTGTATTTCATTTTGTACACCCAATGGAAAAAGGCAGTTAAAAATATCACAAGTTGACACAAAACTCTGTCAGCTTCAACTGTCAAAGAAAACATGTTTCAAGGTGCTGCATAAATTTTCCGCATGAACTCACTTATCAAATTTTGACCAATCAGAGCATAAAAATTGGACGTAGAGCATGACCAACGCGTGAACATGGAAAGAAAAGTTCTTCTCGCCTATATTTTTAAATAACGGGCTGAATTCTCGCATCCGAGGTCAGTTTGAAATCAAAATCTTGATAGTGCGGGGCCATAGTGACATAAACACAACATATTTCATATGAATCATTGGAAAAAATAAACTTGAGCCTGCAATCATTTGAAACTGGTACTTTGTCAGCGGATAACTTCAAAAAATACTCGACCTCGATGGGTCGACACTTGAGCGCGCGGTACGGTCAAGTGATAACGGTCAGCGGATACCTTGTTTTGACAGCTGTCAATTGATCACAGCATTGATGTGAATTAGTCTTCTCTTGAGCTCCCAAACTAGCTAGAAAGTGTAAGAGTAAACATTGGTTTCCCTGTGGTGCGGACGGACGGTGGCTCGGTCGCTCGCTCGCTCGGTGTACGGTCACGTGATTACCAAATTTTCTGGGATGGGTAGCTTTCCTTAACTATGGAGTTCCGCCCACGCGCGGCGTAGGGCACCGCTATTGCTGGTTTTCAGTGTCACGCCATTCAAAGTAGATCAAAATAAAAATCAAAACCATTCGACAGGTAAAGTCCAGAATATGGGAAATGAAAGGGCGTAAATACACAAAGACCCTCGCCAAGACTTGGGTCGAAGGATTAATTCGTATACCAGATAGCCGAGGAAATGTTTTACCCAAATTTATAGCGCTTTGTATGGAGACGCCATACTGGAGCTCATCCGGTGAGCTCCAACATGGCGGACAGAAACCAACACAAACATATGTTAACGAGTTTTCATACAAAAGCGTGAATTTACTCCTAGAAGAACTCATAAACATTAAAGTAATACTTTTTCTAATACTTGAACTGTTTATATAACAAAATTCCTCGAAAAAGGTCACTTTTTTAACCTAAATGACAGCTCTCTCGGCCGTCATGTAAATGCTGCGTCACGCAAAAGCTTAGAAAATCAAGCTTACTCTATTACAAAACCAAGAACCCTTTTGAAGCGAAAATTTGTTTGAAAATTAGTTTTCAGTTGCTCTAGTACACCATGAAAGTAAAATCTCGGTAGGATCGATAGTTTTGTGGTTTGAATTCTTAAGTGACGTCATGTGAAAACCAACAAAAACTTTTTACCCGTTCCTATTATGAAGCTGTTTACGAAATATGAGTGCAACTATAATTTGCGAAGGAAATTGACCTTTGTGTTACCAAAACCAAACATTGAAGTTCTTCGCAAGTCCACTTGTTACAAAGCCGTATCTCTACGGAATTATGTTGACAATCAAATGCGTGCAATCTCAAACAAAAGCTTATTTAAAAACTCTCTTAGACGCAGAACTTCATGCGAATTGCTTAGTTCATAGATATATATTTTTCAGATAGGTTAGATCTTTTTCTAGACTTTGATCAGTTTTTAAGCTTTTTATTCCTTTACAAACTGTTTAACTTGTGGTCGTGCATTAAAAAATACACGACCACATCAGCTGCGCTGTAAGTTTATCGTGTTGGAATAAATGTTGTTGTTGTTGTTGCCTATACGGCTTGCGTGCCATCGATCCGTTCTACCACATTTTGAAGTCTCCTCTGATCTATTACTGAATACGCACGGCAACATGAAATCTATTTGTTAAATATATAGTAAATAAATGTCACAGTTACTATGCTATCACACTTAGTGTTATTAATGGCGCTATTGAAAAGTGCTTTGGCAAAGACACAAGCCTGGTAAAACGTATTTATTTACTGCTACCGCAGTTAGTGAGCCTGAAGCGAGCGAACGAGGCAGCTCTCTAATCGGCAAAAAATAACATTGTAGGGGCATTCAATCACTTTTTCTTACCAAACGCAAGGAATTGTGGTTAAGTGCGAATGGAAGATTTAGGATGCGCAGTAGACTCGCAAGGAATTGTGGCTGGATTACCACGTGCTTTCGTTATACACCGATTTTTAACTGCAATTTGATTAATTTGCAATCTCGGTAAAGTATAGAAACAAAAGGTTTTAGTAATGAGAAAACAAATAACTTTGCACGTGCTGCATACTTTTGCAGTTGGCCGACACTTGTCTACCGAGAACCGATGGCATTCATGATGAGTTCACCATCACAGTCGATGCCAAGGCAGAATGAAAGAAAAGTTTGAAACCTCTGTATATTTGGGTTGGTTTTCGGAAAACAGAACACGCTAAGACCGACGAAATAGCGTAGCATATGGACAAAGAAATAGCATCACTGAAGCAAGCAGCCGTTTAATATCTTTCAAGAATATTTTCACAAAATTCAATATTTTATAAGTCCGATGCTTTGACTATAGTGATTAGGGTTAAGCACTGACGATCGATACTGATTAAGGGTTAAGGACTGAAAATACTTATTTAAGCACTAAACATACTGATTAGGGCTAAGCCCTGAGAATAGTGATCAGGGTTAATGGTTAGCTTCTATTTTGGGTTGAGGTTTACGCTATAATATTTGAATAAAATCACCACCTTGCAGCGAAACCACAGTGGTCTGGTGGTTAGAGTAGTGGTATGCATATCATATGCTCTGGGATCGAATCCGTTCATATTCGAGTGATTTTTTTTCCTTTAAAATTGAAGAGACTTGCACTTTGCCAACATTTGTTGATCAGAAACTAAGTTTCTCAGTCTATTCTAAATCGACGTATGATAGTTTGGTCTGGTTGGGATTCTTCGATTTGTCAAAATTATTGAAAAAAAATATTGGACTGTTGGTCATTTAGTGTTTTGAAAATCTTGACCGGTTACCGGCCATATAGCCGCAGCCTTTAGTATTTTCCAAGCAGATTTCCTTCTGTTCTAAGAGGGAATAACACAAGCAGCATTAGAGCTATGAGCCCCAATTTTATGTGTTATATTTATTAAAAATTGAACATAACTGCTCTCCAAAATTGCTTAAATTGGTGTCTGATTCGTGACATGTTTGGCCACAGTGACGTTAACGTTGTGTTTTCATTATTGTCGTTTCTTAAACCTATCTTGTAGCGCACATCACAGTCGAACAACGTTTCTTAAACTTGGCAGATGAAATAAATAGTCTTATACTCAAGAATTTTGAGTTTCGTGGAAATCTCTCGATTTTTGTGCGAACAGAAACACTGCACTCCATAGTTAGAAAATTTGCTCATATCGCCAAATCAAAGCTTCAAAATAAATTTCAGTCATTCAGTTGAAAGCGAGAATGATTAAACTTATAGATATAAAAAATCAAGAATTATCTGGACACTTCTGACGCTACGCGAGTACGTTAGAAAAATACCAAAACTGGCTCATAATTAAGTTAGAATCACCTTAAACGCGATACTCAAAAGGAAGATAACTTCTAAATTTAGGTTATCATTGACAAAGATTCTGGATAGCCCTCATAGCCTCACATCACCTTCTACTAAAAACTTCAGTCTCGATTTTCCATTTTCTTCACTATTCCTTGTCTGCGGCAGCATTTCTACCCTTTAAGTATACTAGTTGTTAATTTGTATTACCAACTGTTTTAACAATGTTTCTCAGCTCACCTGTATTACTCAGGAGGAAGTCTTTGCACGCCAAGTAGTCTTCTTCCAAAATAGTTGTTTTAAACTTTACAGACGTTAAGTGAAATCTCCTTTTAATATCTTCTGTCAGCAGGCATTTCTCGGCAACTACATTCAAATAACCAGAACGGTAGTCTCGCCATAATTGTTCAAGGATTTCTGGATTTTCACACTCCACTGCTACTCGTAGCAAATTCCCATTTTCCTTAGTTGGTTCTGAGTCGTGAATTAACTTTATTTTCTGCAGATAAGCCGGGAATTCCTCAACGGGACTGCTAACCTCTTCTTTGTTTGCTAATTCCTCAGGATAAGTCTCTTGCTTTACGTCCGTAACTTGAGAACAGCCTCTTTGCATGTTTGATAATTGTTCTTTCCCTATAAGATTTGTTTGCAAGGTCAAGGCCGGAAAAGAAAAAAGAAACTGGTTCCCCACGTACCTTAGTTTAAGAAAATGACTATTTTAGAACTATGTAAATGTGTAGTATCAAGCAGTTTTAAATTTATTACAGTCATTTAAAAGCCTGATTGATGAAAACGTCTAAAAATAAAGTGTATGTTACAGGTCAAATTTATTCAGGTTAAATTTGATTTAACCTAGGTTGATTCTCAATTTCCTTTGTCTCCTAGCCTTAATTCATTAATAAATGATGCTAGAAGACAAAGAAAATAGAGAATCAACCTAGGGTAAAAAAATTTAACCTGAATTAAATTTTGACCTATGACACATACATCATAATTGCGGGCGACAAAAGGAGCCCGCAGCCTATTCTTGGTCAGCGGCACTCTATTAACTGTGCAGCGAGATTTTTCCCGAATCTGTCCAGAATGGCCGTTTTGTACCGGCTAATATGCATGGTATGTGGCCACGAAGGCCATGGTGTTGAGTTTAAGGTCCTTCTGATGTCATGGTAATCACGTGAATGCAAATGCAAGTAATGTAATAATTATTACTACATTCGCAAGCACAGTCACGTAATTCAGGTGCACAAGTACTGTACTAAATGGGAGACTTTTCGATTCGCCCATAGTTATGAGAGGAGAATGGTTATGAAAAGCGGCAAACATCAATGATAAAAACAACAGTGTTGTAGTTTATGTTGAGAGCACCCTGAAAGTGCACAATCCTTTGTTTTCTGTTGGCAATTTGTTACGGAATAAATTAAGGCAGCGTTTTTATTGGTCAATACAACCAAAATGAAAGGAATGCTTTTGAACGTTCTGCGCTTTCAGGCCAACAAAAACATATAACAAAGGAGTCTGACGGGTTTCATAACCATTCCACTCAATTAACTATGACTTGCCTTTCTGGCCTGGAATCTATTTACCCAGGAAAATGAAAGTAGAATGTGATCTCAGTTTTCGGTCCCCGCTCGATCTTACCATTCACAGGCTAATTGTATCTAAGCAAATGCGAATAATATTCGACGAATTAAATATGAGTCTTGTTTACTGCGTTGTTCAATCCAGTTTTTATGATCTGCAGTGATTCCTTTTGTTGGCACTGTAACTAAAGGGCATTCACATTCACGAGAAAGCGGTTTCGCCGGCACTTCCCAGCCAACCGCTAATGCTAGTATAACTATTACAAGATTACACATGCACCTTGCGTTTTTTCTTCTGAATATTAGAGACCAGAAGCTGATATTAAGAACGAATGTCGCGAAGGATTAAGCAAAATTGGAAATGGTCAAACAAAACCTTTATTTTTAAAATATTGAATGTAAACAGCCCAAAGATGAGCCCAAAGTGGGGTCGCCATGGGGAGTCTACACAAAAAGAAAGGAAGGATGATATTTTGCTATCATGTAAACAGATTTTTAACTGTTAGCCTGCTTTCTGAATAGAGCAAAAAATGCAAATTTTGGCTCAAAATTTTCCCAGGATGCCGAGTGTAGGTTTTTGTTAAAAGTCAAACAAATGCCACAGTGAGTAGTTTCATCTGAAGTACTAACTACACACAACGTACGAGGGAAGGTTTTGTTCGTCCATTTCCAGTTTTGCTCAATCCTTAGCGACATTCGTTGCTTTTTGCTGAATATGTTATTCACGGCTTTTATTAAGAATTACACTATATTTGATATATTCTTTAAGTTTTCAACTTCTTCGCATATTTCTAAATGCCAAATATCAAGGCGAGGTGGAAGAAAAAGTAGTAGCCCCCCTCCCCAGGAAATAAAGAAAGTCTCCAAAAGACAGTCTCCTCCCCTCACGTCCGCCCCCACTCAACGATTACCGGTGCCACCTTGCAATAGTTCATGGTAGTGACTGAATTCTATTTCGATTATTAAGTTAAATTATTACACACTTACCGTTCACCGAGAAGTGCAGAGTAACCGGTTCAGAGTCTACAGCAGATACACTAGGAGTTTCGCCAGCAGCTTGAGTGTAATCTTGAGGCAGGTCTAATTCTTTCTTTACCGACAGCTCTTGATCACGTTCTGAATAATCTGAGACAAAAAGGAAAAACTACGCTGGATCTTGCCTCTTAAGCCGACTGAAAGTAAATCGCAACGACAGCAACGAATTAACAACCGGAGCTATGTGGGAGTCGAAATCTCAACTGATTAACTTCCCTTCCAGAGGTCCATTAGCTTGCGAATACAGCCCTCTCTCCTCGCTCTTCGCAGCTAGAAACGTTTCTCCCGCGAAACGCCACTGGCGGCGAGGGGCGAGAAGAGACGGTGCCACCCCCTCGAAGCAATTTCATATTACCAAGTAAGGCCCTCGCACTCGGTTAGTTAAAGGTCAGAATTCGTGTTTATTACGGCTCGAACAAAAAAAGTGGGCACTCATCGACCATGAGGCAATCTCTACATTAAGACAAAGACAGATCTCAATCCGCTTAGTGGATCCTCCTGGGAGTCATGCGTGATGCGACTTCCGACAAAGTGTAAACCTCACTTAGGCGATGTTGATTGATAGTATATAGTAATGTACACGAAGTACGTGCCTAGCTTTCCCATGAACCTTCACTTGAAAAACCATGTGCTCTTGTAATGGCGGTTCACCATTAAACTGATGTTGTTGTGTGTTCGACCCTTGTTGTGTTTCATATTCTCTACCTTAACAAATCAACAGGCGAGAGGAATTAAGTCATTTTTTTTCCGGTAAAATTTAAGAGGGAGGAAGGTCAGTAGAGGGCCAGTTGAGCGGGAGTCAGTGTTTTATTGTAGCCCGAAAATGTCAACGTCTAGTCCAAGTGAATTCCTTTGTGGGGATAGTGCCTCTTGTTTCCCTCGAATACCTGTAGGTACTTCATATATACGTTACACAATAAGTTCAAAACCATATCATATATGAAGTACCTACCTGACAAATAGCAATAAACGCTAGCCAAGCAACCGTAGGCTCTTATAATTCTTGAAATAGGCTGAAATCAAGGTCAAACATAAATTGCCTGCTTCCTCTGATTAACATAAAGTTGGAAACAATGTTCCTGTGCGACACGGTAAGCAGTAGCCTGCGAGCAGGCACACTTTTTGTGGTCTGGGAAACATTTTGGCGGGGGAGCCGCCATCCAGCCAGAACATTGCAAGAGTGACAAACGGCAATTATTCAGCAAATTGATCCGACAACAAGGAACCTATCCTTAATATCGTTTTCTCGCATTTTGGCTACAATTCTAGTAACCTCAAATTATTTATTGTTACCAGCAGCAACAAAAGCCCCTCACGATTAATGTAGAAACTATTGGCTAGCAAAATGCCTGGGTGGAGCTCACTTCACACATCTGTTTGTTAAATAGCTCCCTGGTAGCCGGGTGTTACCTGCTAACATGAATCATTTTCCGTTTACTATCATTTAAGTCCATAAGAAAAAAAATAAGCCACACAAATACCAAGCACCAAAATGGAAGAATGTTTGCAATTATACAATTATACAATAACGTGTAAGGGTAGGGGTGAGGGTTAAAGCAAGTAGTAAAAACATAGTTATACAATTATAGGGGTTGTGTCACGGAATTCTTCAAATTTCAAAACAGTGGCAGTTGTCGCCAATTAAGAGAAACATAAAAAAAGCTCAAAACATAAAAAAGGTATAAATAACACAGCAAATAAAAAGGAAGGCACGGATGGTCAAACTTAAACTAAATTTTGTAATCGTGTCAGTTTTTTAGAGTTTTCATGTTTTGTTGTCTGTAAGTTTGATCTAATGCTTGGAGAGACATTCGATTTGTTATAAAGCTCTGATTTTATTAATTGCCCCCTGAGTACATTTGTCGCTAACGTTAACTTCCATCCCGACGAATAAGGTCGTGAACTGGAACTGAATATTAGCAAAATGAACCAGAAAGCCGTGACACAGCCCCCTTTAAGAGTTAACAGAAAATCTTTTTCTTTTACAAAGCGGGGTACCGGTTCATCATACTCCTAGTCTGCTTATTTCTTAACTGCAATGGATTACCTGCTAGGAACTGTTTGCAAACCAAGTAGTCTTCTTCTAAAATTGTTGTCTTCAACTTGACAAACTCTACGTGAAGTCTCCTCTTGATGTCATCTGTCAAAAGGTATTCTTGTACAACTGCATTGAGGTGACCAGAGCAATAGTCATCCCATAGCTGTTCCAGGATTTCCAAAGTGGGACATTCCACCGTTATTATTAAACTACCTTCAATTGCCTTCTTTACTTTTACTCCACGGACACCCTCCAAATAGTAAAATAGGCACTTGGCTTTTTCTTCATTTTTAATGCCAGCTGCCATTGTGTCAAAAAACTGGTTTGCCATCTCCTTCATCAAAGGCGTAAGATCTCCACTGTGATCATCTTGAAAGGTGGCACTGTCTAATTCAATCAGCACAGGAACAGTAGCTGTAAGTTAAAACAAATCATTTACCTGTTTAGATCTCAAGTAACAAATCGCTTTTGCGATAAATTTACTTTGAAGGTTCTGCTTCAATATATCTTATTAAATCACAAATTGCGTGCAAGAATTTTTTAGAATGAGACTAAGGACTCAGTAAGAGAGGATGATCCTCTCTTGCATCCAGGAAACTGCAACGGTTAACTTTACCATATGTCTATGAAAAATGATCTAGTACATTCTCTGCTAGTCCACTCTTTAATAGGTTTTTGCCATAAACATAACCGTCTTGAATTATAGCATTTATTATTAAGCTGAAATGTCATCCATCTGTAGTAGTCTGAGATGTTGGACCAATTCCCCTTAACAAATATTTCCTCGGGGTTTGAAGCGAAATAGGTGGGCGTATAGCTGAAACAACCGCCGAAGAGTTAGGGACTGTGTAAAAATTACCAGGAGGGGGGGGGGGCTGAAAAACAAGAGTTATCTAGCAAAAACTTAGACAGTACCTCCCCTCCAAAACAAAAAAATTAGTTCTAACCCCCCCTCTGTTATGTTAAAAATAACGTCGCACTCCCCCCCCCCCCACCACACTGGTAAACTCAAAACTAGACTGAGCTGCCATCACAGCTTCAATAATGACAAACGTTATTATGTAACATCTAGTATCGAGAAGGATGTTGATCGCTTGATTGAAGATTTAGACAAAGCATTTGCTAAGTACCGGGGTGCTTACCACATTGGCTCAAAATCTAAAACTTCTGAAGCCAGAAAGAGAAAGGAGCAGCGAAAAAAATCAAAGAACAGGAGATTGAACGCTTCAAATAACAGACGAAAAAATGCTTGCATTATATTTAGATCCTTGGGAGGAGAGCCTGTTGAACTTTGTTGTGAGCCACATATATATGGAATTCAGCAAATCGATTCAGTCGATGAAGAAACATTACTTTTATTCACATCAAAAACCGACAAAGCTTGTCTAGGAGATCTGTTTGATTCCCATTGTTTTATGGGGGAAGCTGAGAAACAAGTTTATGATTTTTGCTTTACATAGGATCAGCTCAATTAATTAGAAGACGGGTTAAAATTGATCAGTTGTGAATTTGCTTTTCGTTTTGATGGAATATTTTCAATAATCGTGTTGATATTTGTTACAGTCTATGATGATGCCTGTATTGAGAATCTTTTATTGCGTTTAATTTTATTGACATTTCGAATAAAACTTAAGGCCCTCCCTCCGTCAAATGAGTGATTTTACTTTGAGCCCCCCTATCTTGGCAGCAATTTTATGTAATGCCCCCGCCTCTAGTTTTTCAGCCCCGGCCCCCTCCCTCCTGATAATTATTGCACAGTCCCTTAAGATATATATATATCGAGTACTGTTAAGTTTTTGCTTCAAACCTAAAGAAAGTTAAGATCGCTTCAAGGTACAGCACTTTCAGAAATAGATGTAATTTGTTTATTAGGGTCGTTTGAATTTTAACTTTGAATTGAAGGAATTGACTGATCGTAATAAACGAAGTGAATATGAAAGGTTATCACTGCTCACTGTGTGAATCTGTTCATTTGGGTTGTGCAGCAAAATATTACAGTATGGAGTGGCATGTAAGCTCATATTAAAAGCTCTCTTGAATAGAGTTAATTCCGATAAATTTGACACTTTCTCCAGTAGTTTTTTTAGCGTCTTAACTTCTATGATATTCCCCTCGCCCGGCAAAATACCTATAAACTCGATGGATAGTCCAGCGCGTTGTTGTCGGTTAAGAATTTACACGTTGCAGTGAGTGTCGCCTGCGTTTTGCAATTTCAATACCAAAGGACAAATACGGTCAGTGCGGGAAAAACAAACAGGCATGATATCATTTTTTCAATTATTGAATTATTTTCTCTGCTGGTTCGCTTCTCGCCTCTGAAATATTTACTTTGTGAAAAATACACTGCACAGTTATCCGCTGACCACCACCAAAGTGACCACCTTGTAAGATGTGAGAACATCGTTTCTCGTCCCTGAGACCTGGTCTCTTCCCCTGGTAATAACATTATGCAGTAAGTTCAAAGAGGAGCGATCCTGTGTTGGTGGATGGTAGTAGCTGCTGGTGGAGTACAGTTTTCTTGTTTTGTCAAACTGCACTGAGACTGCAATGACCTCGGGGCCCTTGACATCAAAGCGTTTTTCCTCGACAGTGACTAGGTTGTTGTGAACTGCGACAAATACTAAATACCCCTCCACTAGAAGATGACATGTCCTTACAGGAAATGTCGTAGGTCTCAGGGAAGATTGAATAGGTCGGAATATCAGCGTCAAGTTTAGACTTACATCCCAAGTAATATCTGGGTGATGCAACTCAATGTGAGTGTGGAACTCAAACAGTTACCAAAAAAGAGTAGTTTGGGAGTTTTTATTTTGGAAAACAATAGCGATTGCACATCCAAACTACTGTAGCTTTGAATCTCATCCTTAGTTGTCATAAGATTGAGTTGACATATAGATGTAATTAGTATGAAACCACTCGAATGATCAATCGCATTCAATTTTTTTCTCCTTGGCAGCATATATCGCACGGATGTATCGCCAGGCCAGGATTTGATTGAATATCGCCACACAAAAGGAAGTTAAAATATAGCAGTTGTCTCGAAGAACAAAACGGCCGTTGTAGTGATCCAAGACGGGGACAATTTTGTTTGCAAAACGATTGATAAAGGCCTCAAATCCAACAAGGAAAGAGTGATATGTCAGCGGCGAAAACTGATAAGCGGTGTCATCGGAACAAAAACTTAACGTTAGGCCCCGTGGATCGTTCGGCATAAAGCAAAGCACAAAAATAGAGAAAGAAAGCACAGTCGCTGACCATCCACAATTAGCGCGCAGCAGAAAGTGCTGACCAAATTTTATCTTAAGAAATACTATTCTAAAACATTTGGAAAGTTGAAGCTCGGGGAAAAAAATCTGTCTTAGGATTTCAAAGTTATTTACATTTTTGGTAGTTTAAAAATGATATGTCCAATATATGCGTGTATCTCAATAATTTTAGACCTAAAAATAAACGGCGATACTATTTTTTTCATGTTCCGTCATTGTATATTAGTTGTGCCAGAAAAGCATAGAAAACGGTTAAATAATTCCTGAGGAACAAAGGCCATACAACACGTAACCAACATGATAATAGAAAGGTCGGGAACAACCTTTAAAATGGCAGGACTGGAGGAGAATACTGTACTGGCGACAAGATTTTCAAACTTGCATAACGCGTAGTTTACAAGCCGAAAACGTTAGGCCAGGCGACTTTTTTCTTATCAGAGGCTTATTGTGCAAATGATGTAGAAATTATAACGTAGAAGTGTGTACCTAGCCTTTCAATGGTGGGACAAACGGACAAAGACTGTTAATAGTAAATTATGTTGAATAGCAAAAGTCGACTAAGAATTAAGTTTTAAGCTTCCCTATGTCACAATTGGGAAGATACCTTGATCCTGCACACTTGAGTCCTCCGTTTGTTGACAAGCTCTCTGAAGTGTGAAGCTCTGGTATTGCGTTGATGAACCTGCAAGCACGGATAGTAAACTCAGAATAAAATTTTTGTGTATTTACTTGTCGTCTATGAGTTGATGAGCTTCTCCAAAATACATATGCACATTATGAAAATGTGAAAAACACGTTCAAGTCCTTGGCGAAAAGGCATTTCAAGCGCCAGGCTATTAGCCTTAAATCTTTTCTAAGCTTTATATATGTATGTCTATGTATTTTTAGTGTGCTCTCTCTAAATAATTAAGTAAATAAATCATACAAATTGCTGTAGTTTGTCAACATAGGCCTTGAGTTGGTGTCTTAGTTCACAGCAATGCGAGAAAGGTCTATTGTACGAGCTCAGAGCATTTGAATCCATTGTAGAATGGCGATGAAAACCATATTATGACAGGGGCTTTGAGCAGATAACTCTTTCGCAAGCACATTACAGTAACGCAGCTCATACGACAGCTACAGATCGGGAAACGAAAACGCTGTAAAAAACGTTTACTTCGTTGACTGTTGTTTGACAACTGAAGAATTACGAGCCGGCTTGGTTAAACAACTTGCTCGAGCGATTTTACGCCCAAGTAAGAAAAACAAGAAAAGGTAAATGTGCAGCGTGCAACCATCAAGGTAGGGATGCACGCAGGAGGTTACCAAGCGTAAGAGTTGTTTGAGATGTAACCGTGTCAAAGTCTCTAGTTTTTCAAGTGGTTAGCACACCTCCCACTAAAGTTTATCCATACCTCTCGATGGTTGCACAAGACGTCACGTGCCCGCGCGTAAACAAATCATCCTTTTCAAAACAATCGCCGAATCTTTTGCTACATCAGTTGTTATCCGTCTTTTTTTGCTGTTATCCTACTACTTTTGTCCAATTGCTATCGATATCAGGGTAAAGACTTTGAGAAACCAACTTTGCCCATAGACTCAAACACCCAGACCGCGCACCTTTCCAAATTATCGTCCGGGCACTCTATTCACCAGACGTAGTTAATCGATAAACCGATGATCGATAATAATCGATAGTAATCGATATTAATCATCGTCATGTTGCAGGTGATCAGTTTCTCAATTCTCAACATGCATGAGCTTGTTGACACATGGTTGCGAGAGGCATGGTTTTTAAATTGCCGGACTGACAGTCAAATGACTGTATACTTTCCTTGACCAAATGAATTGACAATTTGTCCAGATATTAATGAATCCAAATCCCAGTCAAAACTTCGTGTACTGGACACAAATGATGTAAAACAAAAGACTTTTTTGTTTTCTGTTCAGGGAAAGTCTGCTTGGTATTGTTTCATGCTTTTTGTTATTTTGTTTTATGTCATCTGTGTCCGGTACACAAAATATATTAAATGCCCAAACATCCATCCGAGCCATCCTCTCTATGAGACAATATTCTGCCAATGGAACATGTTTGACTTCGGTGAATACGCAGAAATATATGTCACCTCCCTCTGACTTCTTTGAAAGAGTTACATTTTCCCTGACTTATACGGAAATTCCCTGACTTGGTAATTATAAACTGTTCCTTACGGGGAAAAGAATTAATTTTATTTGCACGGTAATTACACATGTCACGCACTCTAAATAATGTGAGGATATCCGAAATACAGATGTTATTTTCGAATGTAAAGTAAGATCAAATATAGGAGGCCAATTGCAAATGTTATCTTGTTGTGGTCTGACATTCTTCTACGTATAAAACTGTTAAAGTTATAAAGCTTTTAAATAAAATTGCCTCAAAGAATTCTGGCATAATTTTTATTATAATTTTAATTTACTTTTATAATTATGATAAGTTCCTCTCTTTATATTACCGACCTTAAGTGGACGGGGACATAGAGGACGGTGACTTTAGCCGCGGCGGCTTGGGGACGGACGACGTTGACTTGGCGAGAGAAACAAACTTTAAGTTTCAGTAGAGGTGACGGTCACAGACTTTTTTTTAAACTTTATTGATGGTTCGAGAGAATGAGTTCCCTAAAAGAGATCCGAGAGATTTTGGTCTACTTTTATATGATGGTGTCATATCAGATGAGGAATTCGTTCTCTTGTAGCTTCTTGTACAATGAAATCTAGTTGAGCGCTTTGTTACTCGAAAGAGAATGTTCGTCGCTTCATTGAGCTTATATATTTGCGATTACGTATTGCCACATTTACCAACGCTCCACAGTTCTTAGGCTAACAATGGCTGGTAATCAAGCTTAGAAAGTTCTGGGCTTGACTCGGAAGCGGTAGGGTTCACTTACATGAATTTCTTTAGCAAGCTGAGTATCGTGAATTTTAGTGCACTCCACATTCTTAAAACAGTAACAAATTAATACGATGAACCGGTCGCGCGCGATGTACAGCCGAGTTCCTCGATCCTTCTTTATCAAGGGGTTTATTTTGTCGAATAAATGAACCAATGAACAGGTAGTTTCATTTTTGCCTAAAACTTAATCAGGAAAAATGAACTAAATACTTCGTGAATAAAGAAGAGGATGGAAGCCGATGTTCAAATGATGCGAGACTGAATATTAAATGTGACGCTTTTATCGTTGGGAATTCTAACCCTGCAGTTGTTTCATTTGGACAAGTTCAGTGTACTATATTCCATCATAAAATAGTGTTATATTAAGTAATCGAGAAAGGTTTACCATTTGAAGTATACTAGGCATTGCAGAAACAGATAAAAGCGGTATTCTGTTAAAATAAAGATATTTTGAAGACAAAAACACAAAGAGAAAACTCACGTTCTCGAGACACCGCCGCACTAAGCTTTCTCACCTTTGCGACGTGCAGTCGACGTAGCTGGACGGCTGAGATATATGCAAATTAGCCCCAAATCGGGCAACTTTTATTTCCGGTTGCCGTTCTCCACCTTACCGTCCACCCTAACGTAAGGTCCGTATTGACGAACGACGACAGCGGCCTCGTTGTCTTCGCGTGTGAAGTCTTGCTAATATGCTTTCTATAGTGCGCGCGAATAATAATTATGTTAAAAACTTAGAATAAACAGGATTAAGTTCTAAAAACGAAAGATAGCTCATTAAAAGGAACATCGACGACAGCTCAAAGACCCGGCTCAGGGTCTTTTATTGTAATATTACCCTTGGTTCGAAACAATAGACTTAGCGCCTTGCCCGCCACAAATATTCGAAGATCGCGACTTGAAACGTCGCTTTAGCCGAAAATCGAGCCTGCAGCTTGTAATGGTGGCTATTATTCTTACCTTGAACCAAACTAATCATCTCTTGAATAAGTCCTTTAGATTGTTTCTCCCAGCTATAGGTTTCTGCGTACAAAGAACGTAATGCCTGCGACTCTCCAAGTCTTTTTCTTCTGTCTCTATCCTTACGGCCCTTGATAGCATTTGCCCAAACTTGGACATCGTCTGAATCAACGACAAAAGACGGTCCAAATAGTGCTTCACTTAGAGCTTTCCCAAAGCCTGAGTTTCCACTTACAAGTATGGGTAGACCAGCAGAGAGGGCTTCAAGTCCTGTCAGTCCAAAACCCTCTGTTCTTGAAGGCATGATAGCGAGATCAACTTCATAAAACAAGTCTTTCAAACTTTCCCGGTTTTGTAAAAAGCTTCTGACTGTTAAGTTGTTGACATGAATACCACAATTGAGAAAGCGGTTTTTAACTTCCTCTAACTTATCCTCCGGTGCACCAACAAAAACAAGTTTAATGTTATCTAATGAGGCAACTGCTCTTGCTGCAATATCAAACCCTTTAACTGAGAAGTCTTCTTCGTCTCCACGGCCAAAAAGAAGAACTTGGAATTGTCCTTCTCTTTCAGCAACCTGTTCAACTTCAAGAAACTCACTGAAAATACCAGGAGTAAAGTTGAAGACCATCTTGTCCTTCTTACAAGAGGAGAGATAACAACGGAAAGCTTCGTTTAATTTAGGACCAATAGAGACAACAAAATCAGCCAGTTGACAAAGTTCAACCTCCGTCTTATGCTTCTTTTCAGCAGCTGCTAATGAATTAGCGTATAGTTTATGCATTCCGAGTTCTTCTGGTACTGTATGAACAACTTGAACCCATCTACATTTACGTGACTTCTTTATAACGCTTGCTTGTGGACCAAGCTTAATTCCATGACCAACAACAACGTCAATATGCAAATCACCAGGTGGAAAAGAAAGCCAGTGAAGTTCCTTCATACCTGGGACCCTTGATGCCTCAACAAGTTTAATTTTGAGACCAAGAGCTGCTTTCCTCTCTTCGTCATTGCATTGCGGAACAAAAAAGGTGACATCCATCCCAGGGTGCTTAGCTATATTTAAAGCTAATTCTCTGTTAATGGTCGATAACCCTCCTTTACAGGACCCCCACTCAGATGCCAGAAAAAGAACCCTCAATTTACCAGAAGGTGGTAGAGACACCCCATTCTCTTGATATTCAGTTGAATTCGACGCCATTTTTGAACTCGTATCCCAATCCTGAAAAAAAAAATTCGTAAGCCTTATTTTAAGGAAAACATTTGATTCATGTAAGATTTGAAGTAAAATTAGAAATACTGCTAACGTGTGGCGTTAAAGAATTTAACTGCGGCCTAAAATTAGACCTTTAAGTTTAAATCCGAAGTTAGGATCCACTGCATCTGGCCCTGGTATTGCAGATACTTCTGAAATTAGATTGATAACCCTTTCTCAACAGACTATAATGGGCAGTCAGCACTACAAACGTCACAAAGAACGAAAAATTCCATTCACCCTCACCCTTAACCCACCAAGTCAAGCAGTGGAATGTATCATCCTTTAAAAAACTTGGGCTGTAATTTGAAAGCTTCAATAAACCATCTATATTTTCAGTGTGGTTTCTGGACTATAGCCGGAAATTCCCATACAAAGTACAAAAATGTGCTGCGATTGAAAACAAATACCGAGCCTGAGGCACCGTGATATAACGGTCATGTGACTACATAACATGCTGCTCGATACAAACAGTATACTTTCGATTCTCGATTTCTGTGAGTACGGCGAAGTTCGGCTTTGCACTAATAGAACAGACATAAAAGTTATCCTTGTATACATCATAATCATTTGTTGCAATAGACCCTTCCACGGTTTTTTCAACTTTTGGGTGGAAAAGTTGTGGAAAATCCGTTGACACGACTGGAATAATCTTAAAATTAGTACACTTGCCAAGTTTGAAAGTGATACTTCTTAAGCGGGCGAAGATATAGCTCCGCGAGGTTGGGAAAATTAACAGACGTTTGTATGGTGAGGGCAAGTTTGTGTCCCCACCAAACAAACGTCTGTAAAATTTCGCGACTTTGAGAGCTATATCTTCGTTAATTTCAACAAATCACTTTCAAAATTGGCAATTTTACAAATTAATCTAGAGGTGCTCTTTCTAGCAGAATCGATGGATTTTCCTTACTTCTCCATGTCAAAAGTAGGGAAAAAAAAACACGTAGAAGAGTCTATGGTGCAATTTGTTTTCAGCTGAACGAAACTCTGGCCGTCACAACCGCATGCAACGAAGGCTCTGCATTGGTAACTGCACTGAATATAGAGGAAGCCACCATTTAACCCTAAAACCCTTATCTTAGAAAGCAGACAAAATGCGACTTGAAATAGAAGGAACTGAAACCTGAATTATTTAATTTCTAACCCTTAAGAATAAACTTTTTTTAAAAGCTGGCAAGAATGACATTCAGCTTGAAGGAGCCAATAAATCTCTATGCAATATTTGCTCCTTCGAACAGTTATTATTATTAGTAATGGTAACAGGACTGAGTGGAGTTCAATTCGTTCTGTAATCATACGAGTGATTAACAAAATCGGACGACCGCGTAGCGGGAGTCCGATTTCTTTAATCACGAGTATGATTACAGACCGAATTGGACGACACGAAGTTCTGTTACCAATTAATCATAACCCTAACAAAATTTGTTATCTATATAATGCTCTTTTTTTAAATCAAAACACAAGAAATTCCAAGATCTTCTTTCTGCCAGTAGTGAAAAAAAGCCATTTAAGCGCGCGCGTGATGGCGCGTACTGTCCAATTACTTAGGCATGACGCGTACTGTCCTATTATAAACTGTCCAATGATTAAGGCTGAAATCAAGGCAGTTGGTAGCCAATCAGATTTGGGAATTTTGTTATAGTTATGATTACTATTATTATTATTATTATTATTATTGGTATTATTATTAGTATTTTAAGCAAAATGCATGACTGATCTCGCTCAAGCAGATAACCCTTGACAGGATTATTTCACATAAATGCATTATTTGTCTTCAAATAAAATGTTATGCGACAATTTAGCCTTACATAGTTTATGAGTACTGTAATGTGGAAAGAGGCTAGGAACATGGAATTTGAATTTTGAATTCAAGATGGCGTCTTAAGGTAATGTCGTATTTATTGATCGTCGTATAATAGATGTCGCGTTCTTGATCTCGTTGACACACAAAAATTTTTTCATCAGTGACAGAACAGGTGAGTTTCCTCTCTCTTTATTGTTCATTGTGTCTGGTTCATAGTTTATTCGCATCGATGGCCGTAACTTGCAACCCATTTTCACTTTCCAATTGGTTTTTAATGACTTTTAACCATTTTCAACAACATTTCTGGCTGGTGTCGCATCGCTTCGGTTTTTGTACATACGAGCGATCTGACCTTTCAATTAATTATTTCCTTTCAGTCCAAAATGGCTTTGTGTGTCCCGAAAGTAATGATACTTGGTCATTCTTTCGTTCGACGCCTCAGTGGTGACTTGGTGAATCGTGCCAAAAGTAACTTCGACCTCGAAGATGTTAAGGTCCGTTTATTTGGTGTTGGCGGAAGGACGGTTAAGAAAAAGTAAAAACTGTACTTCTGGATATTTACATAAATTAACGCTTTTAATCATTTTAGTGAAATAATCATTTCTCTCTGTTTTGAACGGCTTGGAAACTAAAATTTCGAGGACTTTTTTGGACTTTTATCATGTAGGGTATGAATTTTGCGTCATTTCAGGCCATGGAGCCTAAATATGAGCCTAGCTAGCCATAAAAAGGGGAAATACGCCCTAGCCGGCATGATCACATGCTGTTTAAGGAAAATTCCCTCATCCATGTCAGGAGATTCTGTATTTTAAAGCCTCCCCTAGGTCATGAATCAGCAACTGAGGTCATTTCTGCTTTGGTTAGCCTGCGAGGGTTTTTCCCATGCCTATCGTCAATGATTTGCTCACTAGTAATAGAGGGGGTGGCCCCAGAGTGTTTTTACATTTAAATTGGCATGCAACAGAAATTTGCATGCCCTGTAAGCGTATTTTGATGTTCCATGACCTTCCCACCAGCGCCGCGAGAAACCTGGGTTCTAATAACAAATTAATACCCAACATGCCTCGCGTGCCAAAATCTACGGCATGCCGGGCATGCCAAAATCAGTCTCTGGCGTGCGCTAAACGCACAGGTTAGTTCCTTGAATTTGCAGCTATTTAAGCCAGGCCAAAAAAAACTTAGACAGATCGCCGTGCTTATCTATGGGGTGTAATTACCGTCACAAATAAATGTTTGATTATGATATCCACAATTTCAGTTATGACATTGAGATATGCAATTGTGCTTTTTCAATATGACGTCATAATTATGGGGTCCAACTACTGCCCAAATTAGTATTTGGTATTTTTTAACGGCATTATGCTATTTGGTCCTTGTGTTATGACATTATGCTATCACATTTGACTATTTTGCTTTTGCAATGTGCTGATTTGCCACTGTACCTTGGTGTCCGGCTATTATACTTTGCCATTTTGCCATTACATTCTAGTTTACGGAACGGCGCCTGTAGATCCGTGTCGCCCGCAAAATCGCGGGTCCCATGACTATTTGCGCGCTCACAAAGGAAGCCGATGCATGTCGCAACCTTTGATTCAAGACACAAGTGTTAGGGTATTGTTTTCACGATACAAAGGTAATTTAACTTAAGAAAATCTATAAATCGAAGCTTTCGCGCCACTCTCTGTTTTACAAGGAAATGCAAACGCTCAACTTCATAAATATTTTGACTTCATAAGATATTTTAACGATTTAGGCCAGCAGAATGTATAGACTTCCAGAAAAACTATTCAGGAAACCGAACGGTTTTGAACTGCGCTAGATGTTGTTTTTATCGGTATGCAAATCACCTACCCAATCACTTACTTTCCATCGAACTGAAATATCCTGACTTTTTATACCACTTTTCGATTTGATTCGTTTCATTTTATATTATTTTGCGCAAGCTGAGCTCTTTCATGCGAATTGACGCTTTGAAAAGGAAAAAACTTCGAGGAAACGTTGTGTTTACAACCACGGCAATTTGTATCTATTTCGCTTCACTTACGCTTATATGCAAATTACTGTTCACCCGCCAGATTTCGCTGGAGACAAAAATATCGATTTTGAATTCCCAAATGCTCGCCTTTTGGGGCACCCTTTTTATTTTGGCTATCAAGATCTTAAAAGCTAAGCTTCAGACTTTTCATTCCAACGTTCTAATGCGGGAAAGTTAGCAGAAATGCTGCAACTGATTTAAGTCACGCAACACGCTTTAAGACCGTATAACTTGATCTTTTTGTTATCTTTTGTTCTTCTATTGTCTCCAAAGCAGGCGCAGGCGTTTTTAGGGAAGAAATACGATCTCCCCTAAAAACGCCTGCGGGGGAGGCTAAAGTTTAGCTAGGTCAATTTTGGGCTGCGAGGGCATGAACCCATTTTTTCCATGCCCATGAGATGTTATTTCTAAGTACCAATGGTCCCTTTAATTTTGTCATGCCTAAATATATAAAATTTCGCCTCTCTCATTAATCCTCAGACTGAATGCAATTTTTACGCTCGCTAGGCATGTTCAATTGAAAATCATACCCATACCCTCATTATAATAATAATAATAATGACTGTTTATTAAGACTCATTGCAGCAATATACAGAATGGCTGAATTGCAGAGCTATTTACAAAACATATAATACTAAAATATAATACAATAAATCCAATAAATACTAGAAAATATAATCGTACAAGCTACTAGGTATACTTATGCGTGACAAACTCTTGCGTGCGCTTGATCCTACAGGTAGGACGCGTGGAGCGGCTAATACCAGATCTAAGATTATAATTATGCACAACCTCCTCCTGTTTGGGGAGCATAAAATGCAAGCGGTGATTCTCATTCCGGAGTCTATCAATATAAACCTGGCATAGATGGGCGCGTCTGTCACTTAGAGCTGTTAAATTAAGGGCATTTAATGCCTCTTTTTAACTCATTAAAGGAAAAATGATGCGCAAAGCCCTTTTCTGAATGCTCTCAATCTTATAAGATAGAAAATCTGATATATCATATTCGAAACAAAATGCTATCACATTTTAGTTTCCAAGCCGTTTTTTTAATCTTCTATTTCTTCTTTTGTGTTTTTTTCTAAGGGAATATTTTTCAAATATACTTCTAAATCATAGTTTATCTCACATGTTCTATCATGAACATTTTCATATGAAACTTTGAAATACTTCTACGTTCTCAGAAATGATTTCAACTTCAAAATCTCCAAATATTTTCGTTACCATTGCTTTTATTTATAAATATTGTTTTCTCTAAAATTTTAATTTTTTTTTAAATTTTCTGCAGACAAAAATTAATCAAGTCGCAGTTGATGAAAATTATGTAAGGATATGAGAAAACCATGGATTTATCCCTTTCATTGTCACAAATCTTTCACATGCTAATCTTATGAAAGAAGTGTCTGCTTTTTGCTGATTGGTTAAAATGGAAGAACCCCGAGTACTATATAGAATATTCCGCGAAACATCAAATATTCAACAAAGTCAAGACAATCTTGCAGGTGTTAAAACGGGGATTTCCCTTAACCTTTGTGTAAGACAAAAAAGCAAATATTTTTCAACATAGTCAAATCATTTGCAAAACACTCCTTTAGGCAAAATAACTCAATAAAGTTAATGGTGATCCTGATATATCATCGACTATGAAAAACCGAGAATATTGTGATTTTCAGATTGATAGTTTGATTGATAGTGACTCTGTGTTATTCCTTTATTTTTAATTCACTCCGCCCATCCTCCAGCTGACTGTAGACTTTTGGGGTGTAATTGTTTTGTGGGATTATTGAATTGATGAAATAGTTGTTTAAAGAAGTAGTTAGGAGATTACCACTTTCACATAATCATTCTTCCGGTTTATAGACATTGAAGTTATTCTGAAATAATAAATTTCAGGAATGAAATTCAACTTTATTAGGTGCGGTTACACTAACGATTTTACCCATGGGCGAAAGGCACTTGCCCATAGGGAAGCAACTTTTTTCGTGTGACCGATTTCCCCAAGGTGAACTTGCCACGGGGAAATTTCCATGGATACATAAAGAATTACCCATTCATCGTTCCCAAGGTAAGTTCTATGGGTTGATAAGAATCCAAAGCTGCTCAACCGAGCACGAGAAAGTAACATATACAAATGAAATCACGTGTTGTTTACGTGATGTGTTCTTCTTAGCGCAAAACCCTACTTCAAGCTGGACTAAAAATCCTCACCAGGATTTTGAGCGCTGCCGTAAATTTTCTTACGTTTAATAAATTCAAAAGCACCTTGAAACACTCGCAAGTTTTCTGCACATCAGTGTTCCAGAATTCTTTCCTCGTGAAGTCGTTGCAACCACTTTTTTAAACCCGTAATGTTGACTTTTGAGCGAGAATTCCCCTTTTTTCAAGCGCACTGTGAGTCGACGTCATCCTTCGTAGTCTCAAAATTTAAGGGCTGAACTGCTCTTGCTAAGCTTAATTGATATGGGGGCTTTATTGAAAGGGTAAAATTAGAAATTGTCGAAGCCGTTTACGATTTATGTCAGCCTTCAATGTTTACAACGACGTTTCCCGCGAACAAAACAGTTTCAATTTTTTTCTTCCCCTTCGGCAATTTATCGCTGTGTGACAGAAAACATGAAAGCGATCAGAACCCAGAGCGAACTCAAGCCAAGCTATTTCCCCATTGGGAGCCTTGGGGAAGACGTCTAGGATGACTGCACCTAATATCATTTCGAAAAGTGACTCTTCGATTTTTGATTTGGACAAATAAGGGAAATGGATGACAGAGAATTGACTACGCGTGTTTGTACTAGAACAGAAAATTATATGACGGATAAAACCAGAAGAATGAGGGGGGAAAGTGTATTTGAGGTGGTGTGAAAATGTTAATAATCTCTTACTAACAGGAGCTACTTTGGTCAATCCCCACCACGAGTTTCTTGTACTGCGCGAAGTGTCCTTTGTTTACGATTCATTCTGATACTTCCATGCTTAGTGGACTGAATGATTTCATAGACTCATGAGTAACAATTTCGGAATTCGAACGAAACTCTCACTGTGGTCCAAAGAGCAAGGAACAGGTAGAGATTTGAAAATGGTACATAAACCGATCGACATCATTACAATCACACTGCACCGCAGTGTGCTTGAAGAATACAGTTTGGAAAGCAACACAGGCGTCCCCATTTTATTAATAACTCAGCAACATAACGAAATTGTATTCGTAGGATCAGTTAGATGGGGAGTAAATATAAGATGTGTGATAATAAAATATTACAGTGGATGGCAAAGATGTGGAGGATACTTGCCTGAATAGGATATTGCTGTCACGATCCTTCTTCTTTAGTGGGCAGAAAGCAACGTTTTCATCTTTAAATTTTCATTGGGATTGTGTCAATTCCAGGTACATAACATCTAAGCTGCAAATAATCGTAGTCACTGAAGCATGCGCGATCGTCGGGTCGGGGGGTTCCACTCCGTGGTAATCGACTAACAAACAGAAAAACAAAACTTGTCACAAAAGTTTAAGCCAAAGTCAGAGTCATGAAAAACTTGATGAGGGGCGCCTTTAACTAAACTAAACGGCTACATTATCTGCACCTGAATTCTTTTTTATACGCTCCAGTAGAAATTTGGCATTCCCACTCTGACATGAAAGGAGTCGTAATAAACCCGTCTTCACCTGAGTACACTTCCCCACAAGCATTGTGCTTTAAGTTTCATCGTACGTGTTTCAAAACGATTAAGGATTTTATGATGATGATAATGAACGAGAGGGACACAATTCTGTTCTTATCCGGAGTCTGCAAAAATAATTATGAACAGGTGGATGCGTTCTTCAACTCTAAAAAATAGTAGTATGAATTGAGAGCGCTCGCAACTTAATTTAAATAAGTTGTTAAATTCATCGTTCTCTCATTTTTACTTAACTAATTGTCGTCCACACTACGATTCATGGGCAAATATTCACCAGGTAAAAGTTTGCTTCGTGATCGATTTCTGGTGCTTGTTTTAAAACTCGAGTTAAACGGATGGTTAATTCATTATATTTAGACCGTCTAATTCGTCTTTTGAGTCCTTATACCTTCTGAAATCGATTTATATCCTCAAGACTCCCTTTGTCGTTCGGCCTAACTCTTTAATTCTATTAGGGTTCATCGTACGTAGCGTTCGTCCATTTCTATTAAAGTGACAATTGTCTTTTGCGCGAAATCGCTTTATATTTGCGACGCTTTTTCAAAGTCTTTAGTTTTACATTTACAGTGAATGGTGAATCACTGACTAGCTGTCTCATTTCTCTCCTCGAGTTCATTTACAGCGGAACCTTGATATAACGAAGGGCCAAGGGACAGCCAAATTTTGTTCGCTATACTGACGAGGTTTAGTTAGATCGAATTATTTCGAATATATCGTTCGTTATACGGAGGACTTCGTTATATAGAGGTTCGTTAGACCCAGGTTCCACTGTAACTGACTGTAATTTTCTTCAGACACATCCGGATGGACTGACACTGCAACCGCTAAAAAACATTTAGCATCATCAAGATTACTGCACGTTAACATATCACAAACACAAATTGTACATATTATCAGTATATATCTTGATGCGACTTTTATAACATACGTGGAGATGCCGGCCTGTGTGTTGTGAAGAATGCCGTCAAATGTTTGAAGTTCTTCCTGCCTCCGTTAGCTCAAGACCCAAAGATACAACAGCTTATTCTTGGTTTGTAACCACTTAACAAGGCGGCCATGTTGGGGTCAATACAATAGAATTTTTTTCTCGTAGAATTTACATGAATATAGAGTTTAGTTCCAGAGGAGAGAAGTGCTTTTGTCCTTGACCACTAAGTATGGCCGTCGTGACGTCACGTGCAAACCAGCAATTATTTAAAATAATCGTCCTATTATTGCCACCTCCCTGAACATCGCGTTGCCGAGGAAATTTTCCTCTTAGTCACTGGATCCAAGGTAGCAAGCACGCGATGCGAATTACTTTTTTGTAAATAATTATATATGTATCCAATATAGCAATAACGCAGCGCTAGGGCCTACTGCCCTTTCGATGGATATTTTTCCCGATTTTTAATTAAAATAACACAACATTTCCGCTTCCCAGAAAACAAAATAAAATGACTTCCGGTCTGTTTTCGCGGAAACCGAGACAGACGTCACGCGTAAATATGTCTTTACATCCAAATTCAAGGGAGCTTTAGATCGAGGACGCAACGGGTCTGCGACGCGGTCGGAAGTAATTTTTCACTGAAAAGGCTTCCTGCGTATGCTCGAGCCTACAAATTTGATGCGTTGTGAAGAGTACAGAACGCAAGTCAAAGGGATTTAGCGTTGTGCAGAAAACTTGAGTATTAATTGCCCTTGTTTTAGAGAAAAAGGATACGTATGTACTTCCTCAACCTAGAATTCATAACCCAGATTCATATATAAACTTTCTGCCGAGATTCACCCCAGACACTTGGCAACATTGTGATAAATTTTTTTTACTGTGATATGCAAGTTAGGGTATGCAAGCGAATTTGGCCAAGGTGGATCAGAAATGGTTTAATTCTTCTCCTACAAAATTTTTCGAAGCAGGGGTGGGGGGGGGGGGGGGGGGGGGGGGGTTTTATATTGAGTGTAAAGGTAAGTGTATTGAGGAGAAAAAAAGAGATGAATGACAGAAAAACAATGAATCGTGGGAGTCTGTGGGAGGTAGGGGGGGGTAGAGGGGGGGGGGGGAGGGAGGGGAGGGGATGAGGTGTCTTCAAGAAAATCTGTGGTACAGTATGGCGTCACGTCTCGCGTCAGTTTTCGATTTTATCACGGAAATACTGTTCCGATTTCTTGGATTTGGAGATTTTAAGGTTTCTATTGTCATAGAAAACTAGACTTAAGTACTTTTTTTGAATAAAATGTCCAGTGATGTATGAATTTTAAAGTTCCCTTTCTATCGTCGAGCGAATTTTACGAGCAATCATTCCGATCGGTCACACTTTTGAGGGCCAGTCACTACTAAGCAAAAACCCATTAAAATCTTGTGAATTTATTCAGGGAAATTCACAAGACTTTCATGCCTTATTCACCAGATTTTCCTGGCCAAAACTAAGGGTATTTTCATGGGTTCAACCTATGAAAATACCATTAAAAAAGCCTTGAAAATACTTTGAGAAATTTCCAATTAATGGCCCATGAAACAGTCTAGATTATAAGAAATACAATGAAAAAGCCATGACTTTTTATAATGACTCATGAAATTGACTTGTAATGGGATTTTCATGGTGTTCAGGAAAAGACTATAAAATTTATCCAGATTTTTCATGGTGTGCAAATTCATGGCAATTTAATGGGATGGAAAATTCATGGTTCATGATTATCCCCTTAACAGGGAATTTTTAATGGGCCATGAAGACTCTCAGAGTACTTTTCTGACCTTTTCACAGCATTTTTATGGCCCATGAAATGTATTTTGTGCCTGGTCCTCTGACATTTTCATGGGTTAAAGTAATGGCTAAAATGGCATTAAAACCCCATTGAAAGTCAATCATTTCAAAAACTATGCTTACCTTCACTGCACGAAAAATTTGATTTACATCAAATTTACTCAGTGCACATTTGGTGCAAAAAAGTGCAAACTTAGGTTAAATATAAGGCAAAGATGGTAAATACCGCATTTGCCCTCAAATTTACAACCCCATGTAAACAGTTCAATTTCTCTGTATGCTGATGACAGTAAAATGTATAGGGTTATCAGTACTCAAGAAGATCTGTCTACTGTCCAAAGTGACATAGATGAAATTTCAGATTGGTGTAAGATGAATAAGATGAGAATTAACACCAAGAAATGTAAGATCATGCGAATAACCAGGAAGAAGTCACCCTTATTTGGGGAGTATAATATTGAAGGTCAACCTTTGGAAAGTGTTAATGTGTATAAAAATTTAGGATTATTTACTGTTACTAATCTTTCATGGAACCAACACGTAGATAAAATAACTGCTAAGGCTAATAGGGTTTTAGGGTTGGTTAAGAGGACTTGTAGGGACTTAAAGGATATTGATACCATGAAGACACTTTATTGTAGTCTTGTGAGACCTTTATAAGAATATTCATGCGAAACTTGGAACCCTCATACTAAACGTAACATTGATAAATTGGAGGCTGTTCAGCGAAGAGCTACCAGATGGATCACTAGGTCTGATGATGATTATGATACCAGACTATCTAAGCTAAAATTGTTGTCATTATCTAATAGGAGGTTCACTAGAGATGTTACATTTTTTTTAATGTAATTAATGGGCATTATGATATTGACATTTCAAATAAGCTCATATTTTGTAAGGACAGAAATACAGGCTATAACTTGAGGAAAAATGACACACAGGACCTTGTTCCAAATTTTAGTAGAACTGACGGTTTTAAATATAGTTTTTTTT
>CALNXI010001126.1:43263-119913 GCA_942486025.1 Porites evermanni | reverse complement strand
CCCCCCCCTCTGTGCCTCCTGGCGGCTTTTTTTTTTTTCCTTGTCTTCCACTTTTTTTTTTTTTTTTTTTTTCCTTAAGTAGTGTTAGCTTATTTCATTTCATTATTTGCTTGTAATGTAGTGGAGTGAATCTGTAATAAATAAATAAATAAACAGGCAAGCAAATGCGGTATTTACCATCTTTGCTTTTGATTTACTGTCTTAATTTGTGTAAATCCAATTTTTTGCAGTGCTTAATCTTTCTCAATGTGCTTTCTATCTTATATAGAAGAGTATAGATAAACAATTTACATCCAAAACCAACTGGAGCGTCAATCTGCTTTCATAATAAATTTATTCTACCCACTAAGGTGATAGATACAGTAAGTCATTTCAATCCTTTAGTTACAAGAGCATAAAATCATAAAATCACATGACTTTAAAATAAATAGACTTAAGCTTCTTTTTCACTAATATTTTGATTCACTACCATGCTAAAATCATATAATATAATCATCATTTGTTTAAACGTTTCATTACTTTCATACTTCACACATTTTAACCCTTTAAACCCTAAAATCTAAATTTGAATTCTCATTTGTTACCCCTATTCATTTCCTACAGAAGTAATGGGGAGAAGTCGATAAAATAATATCGAGCAACATCATCTTGTATGATCATGTCTGTAATTCTCATGACCACTCTGTTTTACACAGCATTGATATTACAAGGAGAAATTTGATGCTGATCACTCTTAGGGCTTAAAGGGTTAACCTTGCTTCATAGCTTTAAATCACTTTTACAATATAACACAGCTTTAGAGTGATTTTTCTTCACCTTTGAAATAGAAAGTAGGCTACTACGCACTATTACACGGCATGCAAAATAGTAACATTTAAAAAAAACGAATAAAAACATATATGTATCTATGTCTATACACTAATTCCATTATATTCTTTTGTGCACTTGTAACTATTTGACATTAAGTGTTAAGTGAAATCACTCTAATATTTTGTAAGAAGCAATGTATTAAAAAGTGCTGTTACTATAATAACTAGGCCTTATATATCTCCTTGTATATTGCAAATATTGTTGGCTTGAAAAATGTTCATTTTTGAGTTCAAAGAATAGGTTGTTCCATTCTTCTTAACTGATGGTGTAGAGAAGCAGACATTAGACTTATTTGAGGCTTATTTCTTACTTTTTCTCAAGAAGTTAAAAGTTATGAAACAGAGGTTACCAAAGTCCTTCTAGCATTATGGTTCTGTGAAAAACCGCTCGTTTACTTCAGTTCTTGATCGGAAATAAATGAACTGAAAACTAAAATAATAATAATAATAATCAACTTTATTTAACGAGGGTAACACGGGAAAGTACTTCAACTGAATAACTAGTGGCCCTCAAACTAAAATTATAAAACAAAAATTAAGTGACAAAATACATATCGTTAACGAAAAAGAAGTATAAATATATCTATGGATAAGACTAAAAAGAGTAAAAAACTATATTACAATTATAAAATATCCTTACAATGAATATCTACAAACTATAATTACAATAAGAATACAGCTAGGATGGGTCAAGCGAAAGGAAGGTTGTGAAATGCCGGATTAGCATAAAACTAAGAAATAAAATTAAGTTTCACTAAAGCTAAAATGATCAACGTCATTGTATCTCGTTAAAAAATGACTATAAATAGCCTTTCGAAATGAGGTTACACATGTTCCTTTCTTAAGGTCAATGGGCAGAGAGTTCCAGAGCCTGGTCGCGGACACGCTAAAAGTTCTCCCTCCCTCAGATTCGCGATTATATCTGGGGCAGACGAGGTTTAAGGCACTGTACCGCCCACTGCGTGTGTGTAAATCTGCATTGCATTTAGGAAGGTCATACATGTAGCTGGGGCAGTTTCCTTGAAGGCGCTTAAGGACTAGCGAACACTTATTGACTTCGTCATAAAATGGGAGCCAACCCTAATTTATTAAAGAGATTTACGCTATTTGATCTTGTGTCAGCTCCTAAAATTACTCGGGCAGCACGTTTTTGCAGCTTGAGGATTCTCGTCAGGTTATCAGCTGAGCAGTTTGACCAAATAGTTTATCTATACAACATTACTTGTTTGATCATAGCATTGTAGTATAGTATGCGCTGTTCAATAGGGATGAATCTCCTTATCTTTCTAAGAACCGCTATTCTCTGGGATAAGTTCTTGCACAGTTCCTCAACGTGTACATCAAAGCTTAAGTGTTTGTCAATAGTAACCCCTAAGAGTTTCTGACTGTCAACCTGTTCTATGTCAGAGTTAACAAGTTTGAGCTCCAGTGAACAATTGTCAAGCTTGCATGGTATACGTTTCCCTTGTTCTTGTAGTAGCTAGACATGGCGTTTGAAGATATTTAATAAATCACCTCGTCTTCCTCGTGTCTGCCAGAATATTAGCAGTATTCAATTTGTAGGATTCCATCGACCATTTGCAACAAAGACTACAATTATGTCTGCAGTAAACAAAAAGGGGCCAATAAATGGTATTTCATTGCATCACTCCTTAAAGCTTTCTGCTCGGCAAGATTTAACTAAAATCTCCAGCTTCATACCTTTCATGACCTTTATAGGACGTGTCGAAAGTTACCATCAGATGACCCATGTAAAAACACAATCAGCAGGAACATGCCTTTACCATTCACAATCCAGCTGACTAATTGTTCTCCAACCTTAATTGATTGGAAGGACCCTTCATCTGGACAACAAAACAAATGAACAATCCGCCTTTAAAATAACGTCGATTTGGGTGCAAAATATACAAACTCTTGTTGAACTGATCCAAAGGAACGTCATTTTTCGTTTTTCTGTTGGTTCAAAAGTTCCGTCTGGAAAAGCCGGAAATCGGAATCCGGAATAGGAACGGGAATGGGAACAGGAAGCGGAACCGGAACAGGAAACGGCAACGGAACAGGGACAGTAATGTGAAGGGGAACCGATACAAGAACAGGGACATCATTTACCTTATATTATTTTAATTCTGATTCAATTTATACAAAAAATAAGAAAACTAGTCTGGTATCATGCTCCTCCCTTAATCTCTTTATATTACGGCAACGAGAAGGTAGAAAAAGCAGCAAGTAAAATAAGCATTAAAAGCAACAGCCTTGCGATTGCATCGTGCTTTCTGTCAACTTCTTCACCGTCTATGCACAACTACGACGTAAATGATAAAATCTTAAGTTCTCTTGAGAACGTGAACGGCAGGCGATAAATTTTATTGTGTCTTTCTGCGCTCGGACGCGGTCTCCAGCTTCATTTCCAACCTTTAAAAGACTGAGCAATTTGGAATTAATGAGAAATAGTTTGAATTAAGACCCGAACTCAATTTCTCAGTGGTGGAAATAGATGTTTTCTATCTTTCGGTGCTCTGACTCAACAAATTCGCACAGTGGAGGGTAAGAGGAAGAATTCAGATTTGTTGTGTGAGACAGAAGCGTTCCATCAAGCAAAACATTGAACTTCCGGTTGCTATTCATGAAGCCCGCGACGGCCAGCGTTCTCGTTGGTTAAGTTCGCTATTATATTTGACACGAACACACAATGTGTCACTGGCTAAAGATAAAGAAAGGTTAATTAGATTAACATTTCAAGGGTGTTTTCTTGTTTCTTTCATTATTTCTCTGGCTTTTTATTTAAATCACGATTATATCTTTCTCTTTTTATATTTCTATACACTGTTTATATTCCTCTTCCTATTCCGGTTCCTAATCTAATTAGGAATTAAATCCAGATAAACTTAAATTAAGGTAAATGTTGTCCCTGTTTTTATATAGGTTTCTCTTCCCATTCCGATTCCTATTTCGGTTCCGCTTCCTGTTCCTGTTCCTATTCCCGTTCCTATTCCTGATTCCGGATTCCGGCGTCCCGCTTTTCCAGACACCCGTTCAAAAGGTGCACATGACGACGGGACTTACTTTGTGGGAAACTGGTAACTAGTCAGCTCAAACATCAAACATGGCGGATAAGCCGTTCGGTGATCGAGTTTAGTGAGTCTAAAAAGCGGTGGTTTTAAAAGCTGAATGAAATAATCCAAAGCTTTTGAGGTGTCAGCAGCAAGGGAAAAAAATTCGCATTGTTTTTGTACAAGAAAAGATGGCCTTACTTACAAAGCTTCAACGAAAGACATGTTGTAGACATTGTTTGGACTAGCTCAGGTACGAGAAGACACTTTGAATATCCCAGTTGCTTACTACACTTGTGGATCAAAAGTTTTTTTTGCGATAAGAAGCTTTCGCGCAAAATATCTCAGAATTTACGAAGCTAACTTTGCGATCGCTGAGGTACATGTAGACTTCAGTATTATGGACAGTGAATAAGGTAACTCGAGCAGAGGCCCTTCGATCGCAGCTATAGAATCTAAGACGTGTTGTGTACTAAAGAGTATTGTATCTGATCAGGCAAATCAGTTGGGGAATGGACATTTCGGCAAAATGACTGCAATGCATTAAAAAAGTACTACGCATGTGGTTTTTATGCACTGAATACCTGTAGTCTACTACTAGTATTAAAACACGGGAATAGCTGCAGTAGAAGTGAACAGGCCCAAAGGTAATTTGTCTGGACTGAAGTCAGTTTCCCTGTTTTCATTTGTCGTTCGTTAAGCCTGAAAAAAGAATAAAACAAGTATGGAAAGACAGTGCCGCAACGTGGACAGTTCCCACATTTTTTTTAAATTTCATATGATGACAGAGAATATGAACAACAAGACATTCAGTCTTCAGAGAACCATAACATTACCTTGCTAACTCTAAGGAGTCAAAATGGTGTTGAATCATAATGTGAATTTTTAAGTTACAAGAGATTGAAACAAACAGTATAATAAATTTTTACCAACAGGGGTCTATGAAGCTGTTTCTTTGGACTAACAAGTTACTGCTTTTAATCACACAATTTTTTTTGCATCAGTATTTGTCATCTTAAACTTTATTGACCTAATTTTAAACAGGTCTGGCAAGAGCTATTGCGAATTAATAAATGTGTGCAACATTTCTCTAAGGCATTAACGTCTACTTTTGTGCTAGTGTGAGTTGGACACTTTCATGCGTTTTTAATTGTGCCTTCATGGGAATTTCATGGGCCATTAGCACTTTCATCACCCATGAAATACATGCTAGGCTGTGATTGCCTTTTCAGGGGTCATGAAATGTATCAGTCTAAAATATATGTGACTTTCATGACCCATGAAAATCCATATTCATGGCTTTGTAAACTTTTCATGGTTCATGAAAATAACTGGTAAAGAATTTCATGGAAATTTCATGACTTAATTTAGCACCATGAAATCCGAAATCGCTGTTTTCATGGCCACGAAAAAGGGTTCATGGTTTTTCAACACATTTTCATGGGATTTTCATGAAAAAGAGATTCGTAGTGAGTGGACAGCAAGATTGAGGAGTTTAGACAAAGAAATACGAGGTTCATCAAAGGATGTATTATACTTTACATTGTGCGTATTTTCAGCTCTTCAGAGCTAGTGGAACCCCATATCATTCCTCTCAAAGTTCGCTTAGCTGTAACGTTGAAAAAGCTAGGAAGCTAAATAACAGGTATTTGTGAGAGACTGTGAGCATTAAATCTTGTCGCTTTACCGCATTTTAATACTGTATTGGACACACACCTGTAATTCTGTAATTAAATCCCGAAAACCAATAAAAGGTTTCGTTTAATTATTTTTGGGGGGCAAACCCAGTGGAGATTTTAGGGTAATAAGATTGATTAGTTAAGACGACGAGCAAAAGGCAAGCTAGGTTAACTGTCACCAGTGGGTCACTGGTGGGTGTTGGGTAGAAGAGTAAACTGCAGAGCCCTGAGAAAGGAATTTTTGAATCCAAATAGTACCCAGTAAGACTTATTGACGGCAATATGACTTAAAGACCCAACCAAAAATTCAGATGGAAAATTAAGCTAAACCGACTCGAAAATGAATGTGGCTTACCTTACAAGTTTTCCGAATTCCACGAAGGGAGCGGAAGGGAAAATAGTGCCTGAGCTCCCAGCCGGCTCATATGTGGATGGGGCAAAAATGTTTTATCGGACCATATTAATATGAGGTCTAAAAAAAAACAGCCATCAATGATTAATCAGAATTAATAATCCTGGTTTATCGGGTGTGAAATGCAAATTGGCCAGAATGAAAATTAGGATATGGTGAACTTGAAGGAGACAGCCACGACGAAAATGTTAACAAAGCCGACTGGATAAAGCCAAATAAGGCAGATTTCCAAGAATTAAGTATTTCTGTAACCTGCAAGCGATTCTTTGGAATATAATTCTGAAGGCCATGTACGTTCGTATGAGTGTGTATATGTCTGATTGTCATGCGGTGAATATATAAACGATAAAGCTGATGATGAATCGTCGCGTGACCACTATGGCTAATAAACATTTATAATGATTTCTTTGAAAAAATATTTCTCGAAGATCAAAAATAATGTGGTATATCTTCTTGCATTTAAGTTTTTGGGAAGACAATGTCATTTTTAAAACCAGCGCGCATAAAGCCATGGCAGAAAAACCAATTTAGCTGCATGATGTGCCGTCTGAAGATTATTCAAATTTCTAGAGTTCAATCGACTGAGGCTTTGTCGGTCAGTTTCGAATCCAAACTATTTTTCGCTTTAATCAAGAGAATATCTCTATCTACACTAGGGTGATATTAAACTCGCCAAAAAAATATATTTATAGCACACTAGGAAAGGAAACTTGTTTACCGGTTGCAGAGACAATTTGCAATTTTAAATTTACGGCGCTTGCAACCTAACTAAAAGAGCAGTTATCAAAAAGTGACCATTGACTCGTTATACTTGGACTTTGTAAACCAGCCTATACCGGTAAATTACCATCAGGCAGCTTTCCTTAATGCTGTTGAATTAGTTATATTGATTCATACTCTATGTGGTGCCTACCAATTCCTTTCCTGACTTCAGAAGTTTGGGAGAGGAGAAAGCATCACAACGTTTTCCTGTGCTTTGTTTATGCCTTTCCCTTTCGCAAAGGAAAGATGACGTCATTCAGTGAAAAATAGATTTCTCGGAAACTGATATATTTTTGTATGTATTGAATTTTCTCGGTAAGACTGCACTGTGGAGTAATCCGCTGACCGGGAAATAGGATTCACTGTCAGACACGACGGCAGCAAGAACTGGGAACAAAATCTTCGCGCCTAATTTATCATTTAGATACTCAAACTGAAATACTTTTTTTTTCATGGAATTTCTTTGAGTTCCTTACATGTCATTACCCGTGTTGTTTAGACAGGGAAGATTTAAAAATTCTCGTATGGTTTGGATTTTAATCCTTGAGTTAAAAGCGGGTTTTCCTTCTCTTTTGCATTGCAAGATAAGTGCATATCTAAAAAGGAAGACCTGCCCGAAGGCCCCAACGAAGACCTCCTCAAAATCAATGTGTATTAGCTCGAAAAAGTTATCTCGACTTCGTGAGTTGTGTATAGAACATAATCTCTGGGAGAGAGAGCATACACGAGAATGATGTTGCGCAACATTATATACCTAGTAGGCACCCAGACTTGCTCATCAGCGTCTCTTGAAATTTTTTTCTCTCTTTCCCTTCCGATCATGTCCTTTTCATACTGGAAGACAATCCAGATTTTACCAATCTTTGTACGTAAAATTTTCGATACTTTGATTTTGCCAATTTTGATTTACAGTAAAATTAATCGGGACTTCACTGGGATTCAAATCTGTGGCCTAGGCTTCATTGGTGCTGCATTGCTCTACCGATTAAACATTTCCACGTACTGCTGGTTCTCGTCGATTTTACTGAGCGGGAATTTCAGTAACACTCTGTTTGCTTGTGATTTATGCATAAAAAACTGACTAACGGTTGATGTTAAGTTGAAGGGTCTTGATCAGGAGCGTCGCTGACACGGTTGGTGTAAAAGCTTGTTTTCTCATCCGTCCGGTAACGATTGGCTCCTATGGTTTCTAAGTATAGGCATCTACGCCTTTGACATCCCCTCTCTCTTTATACGTTCTAAAGGGAAAGACTTACCGTAAAGTTTCGAAAGTATCAACCCTCGTTAATTTCGGATTTAGCAGCCTTTTCCTATCGCTACTTTTGGATGTTCGCTGCTTTCAGGAATTCGCTACTTTCGGGTAGCTAAAACGTGTATCGTACACGGGCCGTTAGCTTCCCACGCAGACGTTCTTATGGGTTCGTCACGCGTTCTTGCCCCACAAACTTCTGCTGAATTGAGTGGTTAAATTGCTCTCCCATTGTTGGCAAATATCAGCTGGAGCCCGTGCAGATTTTCGTAGAACCAATCGGCGTTGTTGAAGTCAAAGCTAGTTTTGAGAAGCCAAACACGTACGTACAATCTCGGTAGAGTGTGATACACGACTAAAGAGTTTAGCTCCGGACAAGAATATTAAGGAGATAAGCGTTGGCGTTTTGTAAATTTGCCTTGTAAAGGGTGGTAAAGATGTCGTTTGCTCATAAAGTTGTTCTTTGGGGGAGGCAAGGCGGGGTTGTACGTTGTAACTGAACGAAAGGCAGAATTTTTTCACCCACTTCATTTTTTCGTAGTAAAGCCCTGACTTCCGTTCAGCGAATTAAACCTCCATGGAATTTTTTTCGATGAGATCGTGAGGACACTCTATAGTACGAAGGCGTGGGAGTTACTGTAACTGAGTAGTTTTCTCTAAAACTATAAGGTCTTCACCTTTCGAGACCTTTCTGAGCTGTTCTGGAGCCGAGTCTTGCGAAATTTCTCAAGGTCCAAAGTGCACTTCCCAGATCTGAAAGTGTGCTGTGCATGGTCTACTTTTTTAACGCTCGATTCAGCAGACGTTTGTGGAGCAAGAACGCCTAACGAACCCCTGAGAATGTCTGCGTGGGAGGGTAATGGACCGTACGAAGTTACGATGATAATGTCGCGCTTGAATTGTGAAAACATCCACACCTATTATCTGGAGAAACTTATTTCAAGTTATTGCTTTTTAAATAAACATTCAAAAGAATTGTTTGATTGTGACGTGGGTATTCATCCACGAAAGGAAGACTTTATGAAAAAAAAAAAAAAAAAAAAAGATGTCATTTATCTTTTGAGTTACATAAAGAAATTTCAAAGATCATTATAACCGTTAAAAATAAATCTCGCTACTTTTGGCATTTGCTAACACGTGTGAAATTTTATCGCTACTTTCGAAGGGCTGCTACTTTTGGGTGGTCGTTACTTTGGGAACTTTACGGTATGTGAATGGCCTCTCTTACATGAAGAGAAAACTGGTGACTGTCGTGGTCAATAAACTTAACCTCGTCTCAAAGTGCGAAATGCCCGGTCTTTTTGGTGTGTTCAATGAAACGACAGAGGTTTATAATGACATCGTCCCTTTCCTGTTCCCCAGTAAATCTGCTCAGCATTTTTTGTCTACTTGTTTCATTAATGAATACTTTGCAAGGAATCTCTTATAAACAAGTCTTGTTTTCACAGATCAGTAGCATCCTCGTTTCGCATTTAGATTCGAGTTAAATGACGCAAAGTACAACGCAAGGTTACTGTTGATCGACGAGAACGAGAAGGACTGGCTAGTCTATAATTACAACAAAACAACTCACAACAAATTTTATTGAATTTGAACATTATAACTATTAATTAAAATATATAGATTTAGCCAGGGCTAAATGCGAAGCGTCCGTTTCTATTAAAAGTAAAGACATGAACTCTAAGTCAAGAAAAGAAATCTTCACATCGCTATTAATGGAACTGTAGGAGCCTTCAGCATGATCGAGTTCACCTTTTAAAGGAGAGGCTAAATGGTTAAGAAAAATATCCCGCAAAAAGAGCTGAATTGAAAAAATTGTGAAATTGTAGGTCTCTTCAATAGCAGCAATTTACAGATTACGATGTCTAGGTTCAGTATTTCTGTCTTTAAAGGAAGACCTAAAAGGAAAATTAGGGACTTTTGTCTTCCCGTAAACCCATTATATATTTTTTCTTTTCTTATTTTTTTGAACGGGTCCGAACGAACAGTTATGTGTAGCTTTTACATTTATTCCTCACAATATCTGAAAGAAATTATTTCCGTTAAGGTGCATATATTTTTTTTGAGAACAGACAAATACATAGGAAAGCAAACGACAACCTTTTACTGTACTATCTGTAATCCAATCTTTCACTTCAAATATAAACGTTAATGCAAATGGTAAAGAAGCTTGTGAAGGTTAGTGCTTTTCGAACCTCACAAATAAAAGACAACCGCAGTTTTACTCATGATAGCCCCGGCCGCTCAGTAAAGGGAATTCCTGACGCATGATGTGGATCATGGCCTGATGAAGACGTAATAGAGACGCCGCGATCAGCGAAAGGGTAGGACATGAAAAAACGAGCTCATTATACACATTCAAATGTCTTTTATTATAAAAACTATATTAAATTGAAGTGTCGTATGTAAATAAAGCGTACCGAACAAGGTACGCTCGTTGAAAACACAAATCGTACGCCTAAACTGAAAAGTGGCCTCATGCAATTTTAGAACCACCACTAGTACGTTCAAATTTTTCATTACAGTTAGTCTTAAGTAAAAGTTATTTAAAAGTAATACACCGTTAATAAAATCAATGGGCTTTTGCTGAGAATAACATAAGGTTGTTTGTCAAATGCGTCAAGTGCTTCAAGGCCAGTCACTTTCATTCACCACGCAGTTATTTTCCTTGTAGAATTGTAGCAAACTCTGCCACATAGCGTGCTTGCTCAGAAGATTCTGATTACCTAAATAAAAGAAAAATAAATCATCCACGTCATAAATTGCTACTTTCAAAAAAACTTTGATGACGTTCTTTTAATATCTTTAATATTGCTCGTTTGAATTAATCAAGGATCTGGTACCTATCATCCGTTTTTTTCCTTGATAATAGACTTTCAGGGGCGTAGCGTGAGATGAGTTTTGAAGGTATATAAGCACGCACGAGATTTTGAGATTGCACCCCCAACGCCAACCTAGGGGTGTCTGGGGGCATGCTCCCTCAGGAAATTTTTTAAATTTTGGGTCTTGGAAATGCCACTTCCAGCGTTTTCTGCAAGACATTTTCAGTAAATTAATACACATATATTAATGTGCAGTATTTTTTTATTTTAGCTATCTCTAGTGTCGTTGGTAAGGTACAGACTGTTTACGGGAAAAGAAAAGGCCAGTGTCTCCTACAGAATTATTAAATAATAAAAGGATAAAGGATAAAGGAAATTTTAACACAAAGACACAAACTAGTGCAAAAAAAAGAAAAAATGCATCAGTCATCGCTATTTAATGATAAAATTTTTTTTTTTGTCAGCAAATATAACAAGAATCGATACATCAGCTGAACACGTACGTACGGGCGTATGTGCGTATATGGACGCTGCGCTCCTGGAGCCTGTTTCTTGAACGTCCTGGTAGGTTTTCGGGCCCGAAATGCTATTTTATGTTTGCTGTATTTGCATTCTGAATCAAAACCGTTCCAAAGTCGATTTCCAGAGTCGAAATTCCCGGCTGGGGAGTAGGCGGGAAGAACGGCTGAGCCGTTCCAAGTTGAAACAGGCGTTCCTAATGGATTTAGACGCCGAAATTTTCATGTACTTAATTCAATGTATTCAATGCCTTTAAGGTTCTGGACCTACCAATGATGCAAAGCCCTCTGCGTGCTCGTGTTATTCCCACGTTCATCTGATGGTCATCTGTTAAGAATCCCAAATGTTCACGGAGCCAGCTGAGAGAGGGCTCTCTTTCGATGTCTTCCTTTTTCATGGAGCGAACCAAAGATATGATGACGTAATCCCATTCACTTCCTAAGAATTGAGATTTAATCAAATTAATGGTTAAATGAACATTAAATAGAATTAAATACAAGATATTTATCTGTGAGTTCTTTTCACCGCTAAAACGTTGTAAAGAAAGGCATTAACAAAAATTGTGGAGGCCATACCATCGCCTGGCTTATTATAAGTTGCTGGCAATGATCTGTGCACGCTGATGTTTAGATGTTTGGTTTATTTGTATATCGAAACAGTTCACTAACCTTGGACGCTTGAGTACTAACATATCGTGTTTTAGTAGTCAAGGTAGTCCTAGAATGATACATTCGCAAAGGGAAGAAAAAGAACTAGTTGTAAATTACCTTGGCTTTTGGTGATTGTTGTAACTAAAACTTCTTTGCACGTTTCCTTTTTCAAGGCGTCACTGATTCTTTGTCTCTGTTCTCTATAAGGTGATAAGATCGCAATATTTTTTTGATGCACCCTCTTTTTCACTAAGCATCTGACAACGTCAATCTGAAACATAAAAATCAAAATGAATCAAATAGACTCCCTTTTTTGTTTAACTGAGGAGAAAGACATCGGAGTTCCGACCGATACCGGAGTGGGCAGCCTATTTCAATCGGCCGCTTCCACTGAAATTAACACCAACCCATTCGAATTATCCTACTCATTTTTAATGTACTAGCCTCTCTTTCATTGTCACCCAATGAAAAACACAACGTTTTAGCCGCAAATAAAAATATTTTAAGGACAACCTAGTAGCATTAGCATCGTTGCTAACACATTCGACATATATCTGTCATTTATCATGGCACATAATTTTAGTATGCTAATTTGAAGACCATCACACATCACACCTACCACTTTTCTGACTTCTTGCATGTTTGCTTTCGACTGTTCATTGCTGTGAGATGTCTTGATAGCACTTGCTTCCTCTTCTCCCTCGACGTGACAAAATGCTATAGGAAGCTTTGTACCTGGTTGAATCCTTTGAGCAGGCCAAAAGGACTGTAGAGGAGGATCATCATTTGGTACAGTTTTATCGGTTTTCAGCTTCTCCTCATAAAAATATTTTGACGGAAATTTACAGATATTTTCATGCTAAAAATTCAAAGGCAAAAACAAAAGAATCTTTTGAGAGTTGGCTAACTATAGGTGCCACTTTCGCAACTACTGAGATTCGAGCCAAAGCCGGTTCTTCGAGCGTTGGCTCTTTCCCAATGTAGTTTAAACGACAGCGCATTTCGTAGACTGGATTCCAACTTTTATTACCTCTAATTAACTGGCAAGAATAGACACCATTTAATTGAACCTAGGGAACAAGCATAAAGTAATTCCAAATCAAAAGCCAGTGTTAACGCACAGTTTTCTCACCATCCTGTACTGCAACTCCAGCATTATGGAACGTGTTGAAAGTCGCTCAAACATAGAGACGTTTAAACCAAGTTTCTTCGCCACATCGTCCAGAATTACTGGCTGTAGCTGCTTATGGTCACCGATCAGAACCACTTGACGAGCCTTTGAAAACAAGATTGGCACCAGCGACTCAAGCTCCAAGCACATGCCGCATTCATCTACGATGCATTGCTGGATATTATTACAACACGAAACTATTCTAGGACTTCCAGCAACTGCACATGTGCACAAGATGACCTGGACTCCTGATGATGTAAGCACCCACTCCTTGGCTTTGCCTATTAACTAATCATTGTAATGATAAAACATGCATGTATTAGAGAAAGAGTATGTTAGAATGTTCTGTGTGCTTCTTTTCGGGGGCGTCATGGAGGCTGGGTCTGAGCTTGGAAGGAAGATTTGGCGGCCTACATGAAGAACGCTTCTTTCCTTTAAGGAAGATCAGGGAACTCTTTGAAGCGTTTGCTTACGTGAACCTGAATAAAAAAACACCCTTGAGGAAAAAAAGAGAGCAAAAATGCTTTATTTGTGTGTATTATTAATCTCTTTCATGAACACCCCTTTAAACGTTAAATATAAAAGTCCAATAAGTAGGAGGAGCTGGCTCCTGCACGAACACACATTGTTAAAACGGCTAGTATGATATTTAACAAGATAGTACCTCCTTGTATTTCGTCACTTCAGTGTCGCTGGATCTCACACGACCCTTCCTGTCGGCTGCAAATTTGAGGTCATACTCTCGAATTTCCGACGCAAATGGACACGTGCCTCCTCGAATGACGTGATGTAGAGAAACTTTTCTGAGCTCTTGATTTAATGTTTTTGTCTGATCCTCATCATCCGTGGAATGTTTCAGGGGCTTAAGTCTGTTTGGAGTAGGGAACTCTGCCTCTTCTTTTCGATCTCCGTACACACGGATAATCTTCAGCTCTGGAATCTCAAGCATTTTACCTTAAGGATTCAGGTCAAATAGACACATTTATTTTCAAATATGTTTTCAACTTCGCTTCGTCTGAGTACGCCACCGTAAGCAACTTTCCAACCAGACCACAGAAAAATCCTTCCGTGCAGGAGGGGGGGGGGGGGGGGGGTGTCTCCAAGCAAAAAGGGGGTTCAGCCCCCCTCCAAGTATGACGTCACCTCTCGCGGCGCTCATTTCAAAAATGGCGGAGAAAGTGTTCACCGGAGGGTTTTGGTTTGTTTATTTNATTAAAAATAGGATGAAAGACTTAAAAAAAAAACGGTACAAAGAAACAGAAAAGAGCGTCGCCGGGAGTCGAACCCGAATCATCTGCACGTTGCAAGCAACTCTTTGACCATTGCACCACAGCGCTGGACATGTTTTGATAAATTAATTTTGTTATATCAAAACCATTTTCTCTGCTATGGACGTTGTTTGAAGCTGGTGAAGCTGTATTTATCATGAATTAAAATATGCATTTGAGGAAAATTAGCTTAAATGCGAATTTCAAAGCCATTTTGCATTATTTCGGGTTCAACGGGCAGATCGATTTATCAAAAATAGTTTTACTGAATTTGGTGAAGAATTAGGAAATCCATAGAGGCTTACAATCGAAATGATTGATATGAAGTAAGGTCGGTTTAATTAGCGAAAGAATGGATGAAATATAAACATGTGTCACTGTGAATGGAACCTTCTATTCTGGAGACTAGACCTTGCCTATTTCAGAGAAAGGAAGGGAAAGAGCTACAGTCGATTGAGAGAAATCCGGCACTTCAATAGCCTTGAACATAGATGGATGACTCCATATCCATGGATAAGAGACCCGGCTGATCTTCCAGACAATAGAAAGGCGGCATTCGGAATGCTATTGTCTACGGAAACGAGACTTGCCAAGAATACTGACCACGCAAGAGTATATCAAGAGTAGATACAACAAATGATAGACAGGGGCGTCGCCCGAAAGCTAACGAAGAGCGAATTCGAAGCCTATGATAGGCCCATCCATTATGTTTCGCAGCGTGAAGTTGTACGTCCGGATTCAAAGTAAACTACAGTAAGAATAGTCTTCATCACCACTGTCAAATACATGGGTCACACGTTAAACGACTATTGGGGGACCGAACTTTCTGAACAAGCTTCTGGGTGTGCTGATATGGTTTAGAAAGAATGAGGTGGCCTTAATTGGCGATATAAAGAAAATGTACCATTCCGTGGGAACCACCCAGCTCGAGCAGCACATGCATCAGTTTGTATGGAGAGAAATGGACGCCAGGAAAGAGCCAGACACTTACGTCAAACCGAGAGTCTCATCTGGCGATAGACCATCGGGAACCATTGTCACAGTAGCATTGAGAAAAACGGCCGAAATGGCGCAAGAGAAGTACCCTTAAGAGACCAAAATCATTAGAGACAACACCTGCATGGACGACATCATTCAGAATGTTGGTGATAGGAGGAGAGACGAAAGCCTAACACGGAACATAGAGAAGCTGGTCGACAGGGGATTCAAGATTAAAGGCTGGACCACCTCTGGCAGCCCTGACAGCCGAAATGAGAAGGAGATACCACCTAGGTGAAACGTGTGCGCCCGCATATCAAAACGGTTTACGCAAGCAGATTATAGCAACAACAAGGCTCACACACTTACGATTAAATTAGCGATATATAGCGATATTTGCTAGCTTCTCAGCTCATATTCCTTGACCTCTCTCGGACTAATTACTGTGGAATCTCTTCCTAATTTGCACAAGCGACCCGAGACTTTTGCCCTTTACTTTGTGACGTCACATTGGCAGGCGGAATGGGTTAAGAGGCGTATGTGGAAACCAATAGAGTAACCATAGTCTAAAATACGGTGGCACAAAGAAATCTCATGGAAACACACGCCAACGCAGAACAACAAAACCACAAACAGAGAGAAAATATCATACCGGGTCGGGACAATAAATATGTTTGCCACTACGCAAGAAATCGAAATGATCAGTCACTCCATCTTACATTTAACACCATCAGAAACCAAGAAAACATCACAGTTCTGCCGTGGCTGATCACTTCCCCGTTAACTTTGGTGTTTTCACTAGTATTGTATGTTGTTTTCCTATGCATTATATTTGCGACTTGACGTAGGGTCTTATTGTGTTGCCGTGAGGTTTTGTGTATTGACAGTCCTATGACACTAATGCGCGCCATCATTAACTACTTTTTTTAGTTTATACTTACAAGCTACGACGTCCACTGATTTGTTTGATGGTCCGCAATAAATAACCTGTGGTGGTGCTTTAGCAGGTTCCGTGTAAGTGTTGTGCGAGCTGCTTTCATGAGATAGGAGCTGCATATTGAGTTTGGTAAACAAGTATGCGATATGGACACCAGTTACAGTCTTACCAGTACCTTTAAAAAGACCAAAATTCCATGCAAACATCAGTACTTCTTTTGCAAGGATTAGCAATATTTACGGACGTAGTTCATGGATTAAAAATGAGTCTAGAATGTAAAAGATAGACAGGCTGTGAGAAAGAAAGCTCTTCAAGAGAATGTCTCTGTTGTCCGAATGATTTAAATGCAGTTTTGCTTGCTTTTTTTTACCGTCAGAAGTTGAAACCCAACAGACTATAGGCCACTTGAAATATGCAAACTTAAAGTCATCTTCCTGTGTTTGGGCGTTCACTTTCACTGACATATTGACTAACGCGCAATGAACAACCAGGGATCCAAAGGATAAGAATGATGCTTCGTTAGTAATTCAGAATACAACCAAAAAAGATTACGTATTTATCTTCTGCAAAATCTTTACGAAGGTCATTGCTGCGAATAAGTTGCAGTCGACACTGTTCTGGTTGAACCCACTAATGTTTGTATGCCTTTCAGTTCAGCGGTTTTGTCAACTGAGTTGATAGAGTCGGTGACTTTACCGTAAACGCAGCACCACAACCCGTTTTGAAAACAATCACTTCATCACGCGCTTTTGATCATATTTGCATGGAAAAGGCGCGTTATAAATTTTTAATTAATTATTAAGTGTTTAACAAGCAGATTCCATTTTGACGTCTGTCGTCTGTTCAACAGATCATTGATGACGTTAAAAAATATGGTAAGAGACTGGTAAGAACAAGAAGTGGCACACGAGCAGAAGGCCGATCTATTACTGAACAGGCAGACGACAAAGTAGAATCTATTCATTTTATACAATGAACAAAGAAGAAAATAACCGTCGACAGGCTTGCCTCGTACCGCCTGACTGTTCGATGATTTGTGCCAGTTTAGAATAACTTTAAAGTATTTAAAAGAATAGTCTTATATTTCACATAAATGAAAGGTACATATGCTATGTTAAAGAATCTCAAGAATGTTCATTTTGAAATAAATAAACCAGTCAATAAAATCTCAACTATCCTGTACTAAGGTTATGTTGAAATATCAATGTATTTTCCAAGGTAGACATAAAATGACGCCCGGTATTAATATTGGGATTACGGTTAACATGTACCTTCGTGACTTGTAATCACCTTGGATCTTAACCCCCGGTTACGACCTATATTGAAAGCAGTTGCTTTAATTTACCCTCTGACAATAAGTTATTAACTTTTTCTTGGATTTTCTAAGTCGCAAACGAATCGTCTTGCCTCCTGGTGCTCTTTTTTTCTTTTTTACCTTACCTGTAGACATTTCTTGCCAAATTGTTTTTAAGGCCAAAGCAGAATATTCGGCCAAAGATTTTGAAAACTGCGAGTCTCTTGTAGCGATGATCGACACTGAATGGCAACTGTTGCTCAGAATTCTTCCAGTTTAGGCATTTTCAATTCGCCAGCAAATCTTTTGTGTCTCGATTTCCCCGTTTTTTGTACTTGTAAACTGCTCTTGCTAACCTTTTTTCGAGACCTTTAAATTCTTGATCCTAATTGATCTCGCAGACTTTTCCAAAACTGCGAATCATGTTGGACAAAACAAACAAACAAAAAATAACAAATTTTCCTTGACTTTGTCCGATTTTCAAATTAAATCTTATAGATCCTGGGCAACCACCAATAACAGCACGTAACATTCACTACACTGTTTCATAATCTATGATACAGCAGAGTTTAATTAATTAGTCACCTGGAGGACCCTGAACAAGGGTGAGAGGTTTAACAAGGGCCTCTCTCACTGCGGCTTCCTGGTATCGGTTTAAAGGCTTAAGTCCACAAGTGGGATGTTCCTCGACAATTGAATGATCAGAAGAAGGAACGTCTGCAAACAAGGCAACATCGGATTTAATTTTAATAAGAATGCTTGAGGTACAAGCAAACCAGTGAGCACATAACTATCCGAACACTTTTGGAGATGGCGCAACATTCAAAAGTTTCTATCCTTCTGGCTCCAGTTGTTCGAAAGGTGGATAGCGCTATCCACCGGATGAATCACTATCCAGCGGATAGTGTTAGGGAAACCAATTGCGCTATCCAGTGGATAGTGATTTATCTGGTGGATAGCGTTATCCACCTTGTGTACAACTGGGGCCTGATGAGTAATTCAGTAGCTGCAGAGTTAACGACTAAATGGCTAAATTTTACGCTTGGCTGTAATCTTTCTAAATGGTCTACATAGGAACCTCGATTTAACTAAGGTCTTAGAGATTACCAAAATATTTTCGCAATATCGAGAATTGTTTCCACCTGGGGCAAAAAATTATCTTTAGTTATACCACGGGGTTCGTTTTATAGAGGTTCCATTGTAACAAAATGTCTTGCCAAGCAATTACAGCACCATAGATGTAATTTTAGTATCAGGACTTCCAAATGGGTTATTAGAGATGATATCAGAGAAGGCAAAGGGCGGAAGGAGGAGAGATAGAGTGAGAATAGTGCCTGGCACAGAGGCATTCATTTATCTGTGTCAGACATCTAAATTCTGAATGTTCCGGTGATTGGGTAAAAGACAAAACCCTAGGACGTCCTTATCGCTCCCGTGAATTATTGTCACTTTGTCGGGAATTGAGGCATATTGTGTGGTCTAAAAGGGACAATTTGGCAGGAACAATTTGATGTGCTAAAATGCATTTAAGCGCGCTGAAATAAACCAATAAAAAGTGAGAATCAAACAATCGAACGATGTAAGAACGAATCAAAATCGAAAGCTCATCGAAAAAACCTTGCAAAGTTGTATTAGCCCAGGGCTTAATCAGCAGCAGTTTACGGGTATCTTTGAAAATGTTCTTGAAATCCCTGACTGCCTACATCTACATCGTGCGGACGGTGAACAATCTGTACTGTAAGTTTTATTTTAACATTTTGAAGGCCGTTTACATGTAATTCTTCGCTCAAACGAATGTACCTTTTGGTTGGCTTTGTGGTTGGCAGCGAGATTTACTAGATCGTTTCATTAGATTCAAGATGGCATATGCTATATGACATCTTCAAAGCCTGGTGCTTAGGTTACTGTAGGCTAACTACAGTCGACTCCTGATAACTCGGACCTTCTAGGGAAATCGAAAAAAGGTTCGAGTTATCGGGATTTCAAAGAAACTAGCTGAGAGTATGGTAAAAATCAGTTTTGACTGCACAGTGAACATTTTAACCACATTTAATTGTAGAACTGTCAAGTGAAAATTAAAAGATGACGTAACGTAACAAAACATACCCCAAATATATAGAGCATGCGTTTTACTGTTTTGAGAAGAAAAGCTTCTTCACGTTAGCCTCTGACAATCAATATCAGCCTCCACTAGTAAACTATACTCCTACAACACGTCAATAGAAAATCCAAAATTCAACGTTTCGGGCGCCCGTAAACGGCTTTTTTCCCTACTTTTTAAGGGGTCAGAACATTCTTCGAGTTATCGAGGGTAAAATTGTATAGAAAATGACCTGACGGAAAACGAAAATTGGTTCGAGTTAGTGGGAGTTCGAGTTATCTAGGGTTCGCCTTTACCGAGGGTAAAATTACAGTGAATGTATGACAGAAATCCAGGGGAAATCGATTTTGGTTCGAGTTAGCGAGGGTTCGAGTTACCAGAAGTCGACTGATTCCTATTCGTACCTTGTACTGGATCATGTCCCAAACAAATAGCCTGAACTAACGGGGATGCATTTTGCAGGCAATCACAGAGAGCTGAAAACATTCGTCTATAAAAAACGTTGAATATTTGACGTCAATAAATTTATCCTCTATGCATATATTTCGGTTTTCACATCACGTATTAATAATATCACAAGTTATTGAAACACAATTTCTCTTTTTTTCGTCAATTGATTTAGTCATAAAATATCTAACTCTAGAACGCAGAGCTACAGTCGAACCTGTATACAACGGTCCTCTATTAAGTCTCGATTTATCCTCCTACAAACCTGTTTTAGGCCGCCACCTCTATTAAGCAGCCGCGGCCACCCTGCAGCAGTCCTATGTATATCTTTCTTAAGCTTTGTTATTTTTAGCTGTATTAAACGGTCACCCGTGAACGAAAACTGAGCTATATGTCATTTTATGTGGTATTTTATTGTGTTTAAAATGCGTCCATCATCAATACAAAGAAATAATATGTACAAAGCTGGGGCATAAAGCTACTGTAAGCTGATACTCGGCCGTTTATGTCATTAACGCATTTCAGATGTTATCAGATTTATTACACAGTACTTTTACACAATGTTACGTATATTATACCGTTAAGTTACAAGTTTGCACTGAACTTTGTTTTAAGTGTTGATCGCTTGAAAGAGTGTTGATTGTCTCATTGTTTCCTAGCATGAAGTGTTTTTGTATCATACGCTATTAACCCTCGGACCTACACGCAATTTCATACCCCCACCGTGGTACAAAGAGTGGGGGGGGCGGGGGGGGAGGGTATTGGCACCCCTCACCAGAGTTTTTGAAATGTTGCAGTATTTCGTAACGATTTTGCCTTCAGTGGAAAGCCTTTGATCTTCTCTACAAGATGAGGTATATTTTATGGGCGGTGGCGCTACTGGAGGCCTTTTACATCACCAACAATGGTCGCCACCTTGGCCGCCATCTTGGATTTTACAAAGAATAAGAAACCAGGTTAAAACCGCCATAACTGGTAATTTTTTGTGCTCAACATGTAAAATAACACATAAATAGGCACTTTGCATTATATCATGCACAAGCTTTACTTTTTATGTTGAAAGAAGTTGAAAAACATGCATTTTCACTCAAAAACGGCTTGACTACCTGCTACTTATGACGTCATATCTCGTAACCATAGTAACTGACCATCACTAAACTTGTCTCAAAATGCGTGCGAGGGATAAACAAAAAACTACTGAAAACGTCAGGAGCTAATGTTTTATCGTTTAGAAAAAAAAGCCTCAGAGGCTGGGTGCCAACCACTTGTACGTCTGATGGTTAAAATTGTCTTTAGACCAAGCCCAGAGGGTATTTTTAGTGATCTTGTATTAAGCGGCCACCTGTGTCAAGCGGCCAGTTCCTCAAGTCCCGAGGGTGGCCGTTATGTACAGGTTCGACTGTATTACACTTTCACTTCTGTAGCCTCCCCAACCTTCACTTCCACTACAATTATTACTTGCTAAAAACATTAACATAAAAACAGAGACTTTCACCTGTGTATGAGTGATCTGTGAATGAGAGTCAAGACATGCGGATGATCTTTAGTTTCCAACTCTTCTGGAAAGTTTGACGATGATTGATGGAGGTCCATTGTGACTTCCGAACTGTTCGAGTCCTCTAACTCCTGTACCTGTACGCGTCTGACGATGCAGTGTCCCACCCAAAAGCTGTCCGAATCATCACAAGATTTACCAAAAGAGTTGTTTCTTCCCTTTAAGAAACTCCTTTCTGACTGCTTAAAAATGACATGCAAAAGCAAAAATAACAACTAGACAAAGTACTTTCACAGTTTTAGATAAAGTACCATAACCATTTAAATAAAGAACAACATGCGTGTCTTCACTTTTTAGTTATCCTTTTTGCACGTTTACATTCAGGCTTAACGATCACCTGTTAATTGAATTAACAAGAATTATTTATTACCTTTGGACCTGCACGCCAATCTCTGGGATGAGTTCCCAACGTAATGTCGCCTTGTCTTACGCGGACGCAAACAAAATCGCCACCAAAGAATTCAATCTGACGTTCGGTGCAGTATCCCTGCGGAATGGAAAAAGAGCCCTCTACTTTCCCACTGTACGTCTTTTTCCAGTTTACTTTTAGATGGTGTATGGTGAATTCGTCGCCTTCTTCGACAGCACCAGTGGCGGCTTCCATGGCAAGTACAGGCTTCCATGCTCTGATGTAGTCGTCCAGGCTAGAGTACCTTTGCTTGGACGCTTGATACCTGGTTGTTGAAGCGAAACATACCCGTGGATATTTCCGGTGTTCAATACAAATTTGTATTCTGGGATTGATTTTGAAGAGCTGAACCTCTGGATGAAGCGTTCCTTGGATTGTGTTTGCAGTAAGCTGGATTTTTACAACATAGAACCTTCTAAGCTGCATTATTTTCTCGTAGAGGTGCCCGCTTTCAGTTTCATCATTGGAACTCTTTCTGTTTAAAGCTTTCTGGTGACTTCTCGCGCTTTCGAATCCAGCCTGTCGTTTAGCCGAATTCAAATATTTGTCAGTCTTAGCTACAACGTCTCCGAGTGTCTCATAGTCTTCGTCTCTGAGCGCCTCCTGAATCCTCTGCCAGTTATTTCCTGGAAGGCTTAAAACTTCATCTTTTTCTCCCTCTTTCTCACATAAAAGTTTTTCTACTTCCTGTTTTTCATCTGAAGGCTCCAAACGTATGTCAGTAGTTGGGGCTATGTACATTCTAAGCAGCCATGTTAACGTTATACGGAGACCATCTTGATCAAAGCGAACTGAGTGTGGGTTAAGTTTACTCAGATTTATTTTTCTCTGCCTTGTCGAGAGAGAATTATATTCCTTGTCCAAAATTTCCAAAGATAAGGCTTTATTGTCCACGATGGCAATCACTGCCTTGGTTTCATGACTTTTTTCCTTGAGCTGCGCCGCTAGATGAATCTTGCTACATCCCTTCTCAAACTTTCTGGAGTTGTCGTGTGCAAAGGTAGAACGGCGGCAAACTTTGGAAACTCGTTCCCTTGAAGGCTCGTTTGTGGTGCGACCCTGGGATTTAATATTTAAAACGAGTCGATGAACTTGGATATCTACATAACGCCGTATAGGTGATGTGAAATGAGTATAACAAGGCATCCCCAGCGAGAAGTGGGAAATGTTTGTATCCCCCTCTCCTTTGCAGACATATTGAGATTTGGGCTGAATTCGTTGAAACTGTGAGTTGGCCACAGCCATTTGAGGATGATGACTCTCATTGCAAATCAGAAATTGCAGATTGTCCTGGTCTTTTGAGATTGCAGCATCACAAATTTGAGACCATATGGACTGTTGCACTTTAAATTCTTTGGAATTCGAACGGTTTTCGTCTTTGGGCGACATTTTGTTGAGAGTTTCTTTTGGATAGAAACCATGAAGAAACAATGAGTATTTGATGCAATGTCCGTATTGTGAAACCCATTCGTTCAGCCTGTGATCTTTGGGTGGCAACTGGGCTCGTATCGGAGCAACATTTTTATAAAGGAGTTTTGCTACTTCTTCATTGGCAAGGATCATCATCTCTTCCACCATTTCGTGGGCTTTAAAATCGTCAGAAATATGGTCACTGTTGGACCAATGATCAAAGGCACCCTCCTTCATCCGTGCTACTCTCCTTTTTTGTGCAAGGAAACTGAGACATTGGATCTTCTTTTTGATGTCAGCTGACTCCCCCTGTAGAACACACTGTAGGCTATCAATAATACTTTGGGCACTGGAGTAACTAAGCTTGCAGTGAGATCTGACGATAGTGCGCTCGATTTCTGGAGGACAAACAAGTTGTCCTTCTTTCGTTAGCCGAAAAAAAAGTGACAAGCACAAACGGTCTTTACCAGGAAGAAGACTGCATAAATTTTCACTAAGCTCAGGAGGCAGCATAGGTATGCTTTCGTTGCCGTGACCTGGATAATAAGAGGTACAGCGAAAAAAAGCTTCTTTGTCCAAAGGGGTCCCTTCTTTAACAAAGTAAGCCACGTCAGCGATATGTACTCCTATTAGATAGATCTCCTCGGAGAGCTGTTCCATGGTAAGAGCATCATCGAGATCTTTCGAGCCGTCGGGATCAACCGTGAAGGCCCCATCAATTTTCTTGCGTGTTCTGTACTCTTCAGGAGGTATTGACCATGAAGGTGGAAATTCACTTTGTACATGGCTGATGATATCAACGTCAAATGATCTCCTAATCCCATGCTCAGCAAAAAGAATCTTTAAACTGGCAGCCAGTGTTTTCTCTTGCGACAACTTTCTGACAATAATGCCTATTGGGAAACGGCAGTCCGACCTCCACTGCAAGTACTGAACGAGGAAAAGGAACTTTCCACTTCGAAATTCTCTGAGATCAATCTCGTCAACTTTAACTTTCGTTTCATTCCCATCTCGAATTTCTTTGTAGAAGGGCATACATTCATTTTTTCCAGCAAGGGAGACTATTCTTGGCAGCGACTTGTTTATCGGACGCAGTAATTGAGGGTTTTCATAATCTACCCTACAAACGTACTGGCGCTCATGAGGGCTAATAATATGGTCCAGCACACCTAAAGAAAGCAATAATTATAATTTGATTTTATCAATTGTATTTGTTTCTGAGAGGTGAAAAAAATAAGAGCAGTGAAGGTAGACAGTCTTATGGTTAATCGCCACTGTTACCAGTGCAGTCACTATGAATTCAAGTACTTGTAAATATAGCAACAATAAACATGGGCTTGGGCTTTGTGTTTTACGTTCGGTATCCATCCAAGAAGTTACTTACCTTTTTCAAATCATGCATATATTTTTTATCTATGTACCACGGAGTCAAGTAGGTGTCTGTTAAAAGTTTAACATGACCTGAGTGATGGGACTTAGATCTATCCTTAAGTCAATAAAATAACGTGTACAAAAACGCTAGCAAAATCAAACTTACCAACAATTTTTCCCTGAAACTGAAGAAAGTCACGAGTTACCAAGGGCTGGTTCATAGTCTTTTCAACTACAATACGATCCATATCAAAAACTCCGCGGATTGGTCCTTTGATCTTAATATCAGGTGTTTTCGTGTCCCAAACCATCGCGTATCCTGAGCTTATACTTTCAGCGTTGAGGCGAAGGGTGCAAGGAAGATACTTCTTTGGGTTCTCATTCATAACACGGCGTAAGGTCTCCGGCTCCAGGAAATTAGGTTGTAACGAGGAAGTCGTAGCCGGTTTTTCACGAGAGGATGATGCTCTAGTAAATCCCAGATCAAGTAGCTGGAATTCTTCCCGACCATTAACAGTGCGGATTGTGTAATCTCCAGTAGGCAGATCGTCGAAACTTGAAAATTTTGTTGCTGGGTGTTTTGAATAATTCTCTGTTTTAGACCTTGTTTGCGAAGTTTTCGCCGTCTTTGATGAGCGAAAATAGTGTGATGATCCTTGGTGACGTGCATCGTCTTCTCTGGTCTCCTTACACTTTTCCAGAAGCGCCCTGATTATGTTGTCGAATAATGTTGGAAAAACAGTTTCATCTTCGAGAATTTCTCGACGAAATTCATCTAGAAAGGTGCATTGAACGTTTTCTTCTTCGATTTCAGTTGACTGAGACGTGTTGCTGAATTCATTTGTTTTTACATCTCGTGAGCTTGTCTCATTGTTGGAGGAATCTGAGACTTCTCCATTCAGTTCCTCTTGCTCGTCTTCATCTGCTGTTGATCCTCCATCAATGACGTTTTCATCAGCCATTTGGGTTTCTGGTGGGTGCTTGTCTTGGTCTTGCGTTGGGAACTGAAAGTAATCCTGGTTTTCATTGTCTGCCTCTAATTCGAAATTTGAAGCGTTGCCTCTTTCCTTTTCTTCCTCGTGAGTATTTGCTGTTGACTTTGGAATAAAGTCATGAGCTGCAGGATTTAAAGGAATTCTGGAGAGAGAGGCGGTTATAAGTTTCTTCAGTTCATCAAACGTTGTCCCATACAAAGCTTTACGATCGTGGCACCTCCTTATGTAGTCTCTCCAGTTTCCTCGGCATTCACCAACAGTACATAAGGAAACTGGTTCCCCAATGACAGCTACCAACGACTTTGCTCTAGTTATTGCTGTGTTCAAAAGTGTGGAGTCTGATAGGAATTCCCAATGAGATTGTTGCTCAGCACCAAATCCTCCAAGACCATGAACGTTTTGGCAGGTGAGGGATGTGCGCACGGTACTGATGAAGACGGCACGGAATTCTTTACCTGTAGCAGTAAGCATATAAGAAACGATAATAATAATAACTATTATTGTTATTACTATTGCAAACATATCAAGTTGACAAAACCTGAAATACGTTTAGAATCTGAACAGAACAGAAACCAGACTATACATGTAGGTTCACGACAATGGCGATAACCCGCGGTTCTTTGTTTCAGTTGATTCTGGGGAACCTTCTGACTATATGGAAGGTAGAATATATGATGGTTCAGCGGAGTGAAGTCCTGAATGAGCTCGTCAGTTGAAGGGATTTAACTCTGGCTATTTACCTGATTAGTCAACAAAGTTGCAAACCGCCGGTGCTAGTTCATTTAGTGAGGTAACGTTTTATCGAAACCAAGAGGGTACTGACTTAACATTAATTTTAAACATGAAAAAACTGTTTTGTATTCAAGTTAGATACAGTAACTTGCGTGGCCGTAAAGTTTTACAAAACCAGATCCTCATCAGTATCTCTCCATATTGAATGTAAATCACTATCAACTTCCGAGGTTACCATTAATTCCACTGGTAAATAAATTAGGAGGAAGTGTAAGGAGTCACTGTAAACTGTTGGTGAATTGAATAGGGTTTTATTTCTTTAACTCAGAGCATCCGTAAAGGAGAGAATTCACCTGGCTTTTGTAAACTACAGACATTGCATAGTATTACGAGGTTTTTATCGCGTACATCACGCGTCCTTCAGTTTCCCAGCGGCTGGTGCCATTTATGGTGGAGTCGGCATGAATAATATGGCGGGAATACTAAAACACCCTGCTGTAACAGGTAGTCTGCGTCATGAGGGGCTCAAATTGATAGTAAGGAAGCTTAAAAGCATGATTTTATAGTCCTGTGAAAACTTTCTAGCTAGCAGAATTTTATACAAAACATGCCAAGGAACGACTTAGCACTTATTGTTTTACCTTGCACATTGTAAATGCTCTCCACTGTGACATTCGCCAGCTCTTGGTTCTCTTTTCTGAGTAATAATCGAATCGCTCGTACCTAAAATGGAACAATTTTTTTTTAAATAAGGGTAACAGTCCCCGTTGATCCTGAGGTGGGAAGGTGGGTACAAAGTTCCCCTGCTGACTTTGATTATTTATAAAGACGGAGATCCGCTAATTACAGGAATTTCCCAATCCTTTACCAGGGGACTATTTCCTTTATCAGTTTTTCTGAGTGATAATAAACTTTCTTAATAGTCTAGTATGTATCAATCTAAGCCCTGGTTTAAAATTTATCTTTCTTTGTTTCGATCTTGTTGACTTACATCAGCCCACCGAAAACAAAGTCAAGGATAAGATTGAAACACATCGTTTCCCTTTCCTTTTTTTTATTATTTCTTCAAAACGCATTACCGATAAAACTTATTTTCATATTTTCAATATGGTTCCTTTATAATTAGAAATTTTTCTTTTTTTTATTTTTCTCTGTTTTCCATTAACTGGCGAACATTACTCAGTCATAAATCATTTTTAACAGCAGCAAAAGAACTGTGAGTTCTACAGCCGTTTAACATTTTCCTTTCCCACCAATTGTATTTCCCTGCTAATGTCATGGTCTGGAGTAAATGTTCTCTTAATGAGTTTCGATTGCCTTTTATTATATCCCATTCATTTATTTTGAACGAATCACAATTTTATTGTAGTGTACTTATACAGTGTTGACATTATTCGTTTCTCGCATTTTTCTTCATAAACTAGCTTGTAATTGGTTGTAGGATTTTAAGTAATTATATTCAGTTGTAAATAATCGTCGAATTCAATTTCTCGGTTGCATTGTGATTATCAATAAACCGTCTAGACTATCTATCTATCTTCTATCTATCTATCTATCTATCTATCTATCTATTTATCCATCTAATTGGATCGATCGATTGTGAATACAACGAGATATTCTTTCCCAATGTCATTTTGGCAACTGCGTGATCAGGAATCAAAACGGCTGTCTCAAAATTAAAAATATTTCATATACTCAACATATTAAAAAAAATCCGAACTACGTTTACGTAGTTCGGATTTTTTTAAAAAGCATGAAAAGTCATAGTAATACCAATAAAAATTTCAGCATTTTAAGACTTGCTTGCATTTGTTTCTCCAAATCCCCCCACCACGTATATAAAGGTCCGGTGAACAAAAAATGTTCAACGCTTCTACAGAAAATTTGGTCAAACAACTTATCTACGATTAAGAGCTAGCGTCAAAGGAACTGTAATTCAGAAGCCAAAAAAAAAATAAACAAATAAACAACCAATCTCAGAAGTAGCGAAAAACGAAATTTTCCGTGGCGATGACATAATTATGACGACATGTATCTAATAATTCCAAACTGCAAATGAATTAGGCATGATACTCGACGTGCAATATTTTAACCTTTACCTGAGCCATGTAGGCGGCTATGACACCAATCTTGGAAAGATCTCTTTCACCCCAACACGCAGGCCAATCTGCAGTTAGCTCCTTGACCCGCTTTACGACTTCAGCAGCTTCAGCTTCATTGATGTAGGAATTCTCTCGTGCTTCCTCCATTCCATAGGCAGAAAAGAATAGCAGTGGCCCTAATTGTGGATGTGCCGGTTCTTCACTACAGGCAATAAGCCCTTTGCCCTGTTCTCCCTTACCCCCGTAGAAGTTGTCTGAGGGAAATTTAAGGATGTCTGGATGACAACGGTAATTCTTTGTCAGAAATATCACATTGGAATTCATCTCCGTTTCCGTTTGGTAGTAATAATCGAAAAGCCTCTCCGGGAGTGATCGTTGTAAACCCCATTCACGTGCAAAATGTGAGTAGACCTCTGGCCTCATCTAAAACACAACAGAAGTGTCACGGCCTTCTCGACCCTCGTCAGGACCGTTACTATTCAGTCATAATAAATTAAATGCCAGCGGAATAATTTTAAACCAGGGTGAGCGGTTTGGCTGTTTTAGCGGCCTACATATAAATGAAGAAGGAATGGGAAAGCAAAAATTATGATATAAAATTCAAAAGTTCGAATGAAAAATCAAAGAAATAAATAAACCAATGAATTTTCACTTATTTTCTCATCGCCTGTTTCAGTTTGTTGATTTAGCTTTTTCTTTTTCCTGGTTTCTTGGCATTTCGTCTATACTCTTTCAATAAATAGGCCATTTCCGAGTTCCCCCAGGCCCCAAAACGAGGTTAAGTGCTCAGCCTTTTATGTGGAGACGATTTTTTTTTCTCATGCAAATAAAACTCATTTTCACAAGAAAGGTTGTGCACTGCGCCTCTTTTGAAAGTGAGGGTTTTCGGAACTCGGAGGTGATGTCCTTATTACACTCTACTTCAAGTTCAACTAAGCAATAAAAAAAACTTTGCATCCAGTTTAGCGTTCTTTTAGCTCTCCAAATCGTCACCAATCAAGTGGTTAAAACACTAGAGTAACACATTAACACAACACTAAAAGTACCGCATGACAACACAGAAGTACCGCATGGCCTAGACCTTGATGCCCTTTACACGTCGGTTTGATTCTTCGCGAAGTGAGTTTATAATATTGTCGCGCGCAAAGAGTGCGCGCAGTTAGTGCGTGGACCCTAGCGAGCTGCAAACTGCAACTGTACTTGTATATTGGTGTCCCCCACGACGTCATACAGTAGTTTGACGTCATGGCACATTTTTTTGTTTCTAGGCAACATTCGACTGAAAGCGATTTCTCATGCAAATGGGACAGAAAAAACACAAGAACTCCGAATTCAACAACCGGCTGTAAATCATCGCAGGGGAAGATTTGACCCCGAAAAAATCCCCTGGAGCGAGAACGCCGAGTTGAAATTCAACGCGAGCAATGTAAAAGGAGACGGCAGCAACAAGCAGGGGAGAAGAGAGAAAATCACTCAATGAATTTCGAATGCTAAAGTACTTTTACGAGCAAATGGAAGCGATTTTGAATAATTAGCCTTAAGATTTGAGCGAAAATATTAATCGCGGTAATAAAACACGTTTTGCCCGCAGACGAGTTTACACCCGTTGCCTCAGGCTGGCTTCCTTTCTTTAAATGCAATGAAACGCGTTTACGTCGGGTTTTCACTGTCCAAACAGCATTCATTCTTCTGAGAAATATCTTTGATTTCTTGTTTAATATGGCTCGTCAACTTTATACAGGTCGCGCTGGTGGAAGTTCTAGGGGAAAGGGTTTTGATGATATATTTTCGACAATTTTCCCAGTGTGTTCCCTTGGCCTCGTGGTAACGATATGGACCGGCACGTCGAAGGTCCCGAGTTCGAACATTTTTCTCTTCTCTTCTTTTCTTTTTCTTTTCGTTGAGTTTTCTTTTTAGTTATTGCAGTTTCGTTTTGTTTCTTTATATAGCCTAAAAGTTTTAGATTTATAAATTTTCTTCTTTATTGCCTTATCTTGCCGTTCCCCCTGAGTCCTTCGCGAGGTTCTGCGATTTACGCATTTCTTGTACAAGTTGTAATTAAGTGGAAACAGAAACTTATAAGGGGTTGAAACGAGTAACTCTTATATGTTTGCTTTGTCCGATGCTCGTGATTATTCATTTTCGAAAGTACCATATTTGGAACGAGCAGAAGACATAACTGACTTTCCCGCGCCCGCTTAAAAAAATGGCCGACAAACAGGTGAAAAACTCCCGAAAGCCGAGTAAGCTTTCAAAGGTTGAATCCTGGAAGGTCACCAAAATACTGAGCAGGAAATTGTCTTACCACCCGGGCCAAACGCAACGGAAACCCATTGACGACCGCGCGACTTGTTGAAGTTGTCACTTCAAAAAACGATACCTCGGTGACCCTCTGCGCAGTAAACTTACACTGCAAATAGGCTTTTAAAATTCTCACATTAAATGTCTAAAATAAACAGTAAAACATATTTTCGAATAACATTCATTAGCTGCGAATCGAAAAGTGTCCAAAAACTGAACCTGAAGTAAAAATTGTATAAAATTCGCCCACATCTTTGTAAAAGTTATGCGTGTAATGTGGGAAGCATTAAGCTTAAATGCAACTTACAAGGATTCTGTGGTATCACGATCGCGTTTTGAGCTAATTTTATGAATGAACAAACTCAAAACAATAGACAGAGGAGCCGTTTCTTGAAAATTGTATTCAAAATCCAAAAAGATAATCCTTTAAAGCAATTCACGTAACACTATTTAGATCGTGGATCTGTTCTCGCAAGTATAAAAATCGGCTGACCACATGGCAATTTTCAACACAAAATCCATCTAAAATCGGGGCGCATTTTGTAATTTTTCTTTAGCGCCGAGAAAAAATGTGTAGATTAAAACGTTTATGAAACTTTTATAAATACATAAAGTCCCTTTCAAAAACGTAAACGTTTGCTGTCTTGGTTGCGTTTCAAAACCGACCATGCCCTCCGCCGTGAAGAAAACGAAGTTGAATTCCTCAAAGAACGATTTCATGATGAAATGCTTCCCTTTCTCGATGAAAAGAAATCTAAGAATTCTTTTGAACTTTCTCTTTCCATTCTTCGTCTTTTAACGGTGTATTTGCAGAACTCAGATCTCAAAACCACCGGATGGTGATCGCGCGGCAGCCATTTTGTTGAAAATGGATATCCTTCACAAAGGTTTCCAAATATGGTAAAAGTGAATGTTCACGAGCATTGAAAGCGGGTTACACGTTTCAACCCCTTATGAGTTTCTAGGATACAGTGTGAGACAGAATGACACATTGGACCTACTAAACTACGGTCTTCGGATTAAGAAATTTATGTTTAGTAGTTCATTCTAATAAATCATGGTTATATTATTGTAATACACTTGTTATAGCCCGCCTTGGTTTAGGCTCACACTTTACCTGCATATGGTCCCCTGTCAAAACAACGTGCGTGTTGGGCCCTGCCAAGGCCAGTGGTGTTAATGCTTCAGGCTCCAAAGCTTGAGCAGCTTCGTCTATGAGGATGTGGGTAAAAAAGCCATGGTTTAGCTGCAGCTTAAGAAGGTGTTTTGACGTGGCTAAAGTTGTTATCACCACACGATGATCGATGACGTCCTTTCTTGAAGGAAGTGCATAGGCGTTGTTTACGATCAAGGCATATTGCTTTGCAATTTTAGAACCGGTTTCCAATCTGAAACGGGATATCATAATAAGACGACGTTAATTATCAATCCTCCTATTTTTTCCCTTTGATTGCAAAACATTTCTTTTAATTAGAGCAATACCTAAAACATGACGATAAGAAACTTACGACTGGCAAAGTTAAATAAGCTGGCTTTGCTGATCTCACTATTCTCTTGGTCAAAATATAATAGCAAAGAATTCCCCACACAATTTCATTCGGTCTTTTGGTTTCTTTCTTTGTTGTTGTTTTTTCTTTTCTGGTTCCGAAATTGGTTTGGCTTAGCGGTAATCGTTGATTTTGTGCAATATACTTCATTGTTTTTGGGTCTTTCCTCTAAACATATGATGGTGCTGCCTCTTTCTCTGTTTCAGCAATCAACAATAGGTGAAATGCAAGCATGGGTGGCACTGAAAGCAAAGGAGGTTATTCGGCTGAGTGACGGACATTTTATCGAGCTCACCTTCTCGCTTGTTGGTAAATCCTAAGTGGTCTTGCTGCTTTCAGTCCGTTCTCATTAGTCAAGTAATCATGTAGCAATTCGACGTGCAAATCCGCCGCACTATTCGTGTGCGTACAGAGTAGTATGCGTTTGTTTCTCATTGCTACCAGATGACGGATTGCGTGGTGTAAAGTAAACGTTTTCCCAGTCCCAAAAGGACCAAACACCACAAGAGGAGTAGAATTATTATCAGGCCATACTATACGTTTGATGACCTTTGCTTGTTCAACATTATCGTGACGCAAAGGCAGGTAATTGGAAATTGTTTCCTGTAAGAAGCAAAGTATCATAAATATTGTGTATCTGATACCACTACTATTACTATATACGCATAATACGTTTAATCCCACACTTTGAGTATTTACTATTCCTCGCGCCATTCCATGTGGGGCAAGTGACACCACTTTTCATGCCCACTTAAATGGCCTACATTTGAATACCGCTAATCATTTTTTTCACGCTGAAATATGAAAGGCTTAACTGAACTTAATTGCATGGAGAGTTAGGCAGAGACGTAGAAATTAACTTTATCAATATAGGGATGTGGGAAATCACTAAGAAAACTACTGATATTATAAGGGATGGCACAAGTGAAACACAATAAATCGAAAGACTAACCCGAGTTATAAAAAAAAGAAACCCTAATAGATACCTCGTTGGCTTCTGATGCACCTTGGTCTGGGAATAGTAAGTTCAAATGGGTGGCACCGAGACGGTCAATAGCAAAATGCCACTCACAAAGAGGCTGTCGATTAAGTTGAAACTGGAGGTCAACTAAAACTTTCCCTTGATCGGTCAGTTTTAAGGCTGAACATATCTGCCGGGACAGTCTCAACACCACACCCCAGCTGGCGACCTCTTCAACGAGTGCCTCATGAACGTCTCTCGTAGAAGTCTCAGTTAACTTTAGCCAAGCTGTCTGTACTTTTCGAACGATGAGTCGACCAGCTGCATCATCTAACTGAAGGGTGTCCAAAAATTTGAGAACTCCAAACAATTCTCCTTCTCCAGCAAAAGCCATTCCATAACACTGCCGCTCAAAACTTTTCTGGATATAAAGTGGAAAGTTTTGAACTACAAACCTTGGGGAAAACAAAAAAAAAATTATCATCCACTCAGTTTTTTGCATTAAGTAAACTGTTACATGAACAATGCTTATGCATTAGTCAATACTAGAAACCTGCTACACTCCATTCCTCCTCCCCCCCCCCCCTGATCCCCGGGAAATAGAGAGGAATTCAAAATTAGCCTGGTGATAAAACACCAAACTTTTTTTTCGCCGCCGGGGTAAAAAAGTGAATTAAAAGCGTACAACGGAGGAACATTACAGCGGAACATCAGAACTTCTGCACCAAATAAAGCACGACTCAATCTCGAATCCAAATATGCAACTTCACACGTGCTTAAATTAGCGGCAATTCAAGCTGAACTATCATGATATACTAGTTACTGGAATCGCCAATTGTGTACGTTTTAGATTATTGCCCGGGAACAAATGCAAACTTCGATAATGCACATATGCATTCTTTCTTGACAACGAACACAGGTCAATAATGTGAAGTTCAAGTCTTGACTTGGAATCGCTTGTGCGGGAGCATATCCAGTGAGTTCTGGGATGACGTTACAAACGCCATCTGGAAAAAAGAAGCCTCGGCTACAATCCATTACCAATTCCGGTGGTGAATGAGTGATGTTAAATCACTTCCAAGGGCTCCGTTAGCAAAGATATTATGTTGATTTTCGCGCCTCCTTGGGCTAGCGCGTGGTTTAAGTATAAAAGTAGGTAACGGTTTTGGCCGCGTTATTCCCTTCAATGTAATGCCCAGGGGAGAGGAGGGCCTGGATTTTGATTGAACTGATGCATAGCAACTGATATTGCTAGCCTCAGTTAACGTCACGGCAGCCTGTTGGTTGACAAGAACAAAAGCGGTTCCCTCCACTTGGAACTTCTCATTCTTTTTTATGCAAATTCTGCAAAGAAAATTTGCATCGTTTTGTCAACCAAAATGGACACCTTGTCACGTGGTTGCGAACTAAGAGGTAAGGCTGCTTGCAAACGGGCGCAACAACTCCCATCATTGTTGCGCCAACAATGTTGGGAGTTGTTTCGTGCGTGTTGGCAGTGGTGTGCAAACGAATGCACAACTCCCAACAAGTTTGGGACCTGCAGTGCATGGTGGGAAGAATACAACCCATGGGTCTTTGTGATCCATGCGTAAAGAGCATTGCATCCTACAATGTTAGAAGAGCCGTTTAAACGGATCCAACATTGTTGCGCTACGCTTCGGCGATCACAGAACAAAAGAAATGTTGGGAGTTGTTGGCTGAAAAGTTTGACCGGTTTCAAACTTTGCGCAACAACACCCAACAACATCCAACAACATGCAACAGGGTGTGCAAACGGACGCAACATGTAACATCCAACAATGTTTGGAGTTGTTGTCCAACAGCATTGCGTCCGTTTGCACGGGGCTCAAAACTTGTTTTCCCTTTGTTTGAAGCCATGAATGCATCAGACGTCAGTAAGAAATTGAGAATGTTTTAAGAACTGAAATTATATCATCGACGTTATTAAGTTTTAATCCAGTTCGCCCGCTTTGTAATGACCACAACTGGAACTTGATTCACACAGTTTCCTAACCCTAATCACTAAACTTCAAAGTCATTCGACATTCGGCGGCAGTTTGGCGTTCTACAAAAGAGGGCACCTGAACACAGTCTTTTAGATCTACAGGAGTCAAGAAACGTCGTGTGGTCAAAGCCAAAAAGGAAAACAAGAACATAAAAAGCAAAATTCTGAGTTACCTTGAAATCTCTTTCTTCATGAAAAGTTCCTCAGTAAACAAGAGTTGGTGCATCCCTCTTTTGTAGTTCTTTGAGGTTAGGTTCACGTCCATCACTTGGGCTGAAACTACATTCTCTATCCTTGAAGGCAATCTGTACCTTTCCAGCAACTTTTTATCCTCAACACTGTAAGTGGCATCTTTTGATGACACTAAAACGTTCACCAGTTCCTCCGTCCAAACACAAGGATCGAGTTTGAGTTTTTCTCGCGTTGCTGTTATCGCGTCCAAGGCTTCCTTACGAGCTATATCTACGTTCAAACCTTGTAAGCAATGCCTGTCGCCAAAATCAAATCGAAGGCACTGTGTAAACGTCTGGTCAAACTTTTCTGTTTTAAAGGACACGAAAATGTCTACTCTCATTTTGCCTTCTTTCATGTCCAACAACCTGCTGGGAAGGCTAAACGACCATCGATCTGTCGGCTCTCTTGAAAAAGCCTCCTCGTTGTTTAAAAAACTTTTGACTTTGGTCAGCCTATAGCAACTGTGATACCGATGAAGGAGGTCAATTTTTCTCAGAACACCAACAGCACTTATCTAGAACAGGAAGAAGATAACATTTACTAAACCTTTGCTTGTTTGCTTCAGGTGATATGGCAACTAGACCATCAGGCTTCGGAATATCACCAGATTCGTTTTTGGTTATCAGATACAGAATTACAATAATGGTTAGGTGAAAAGGGACTGGAATAGACACACTCATGCCGATTATTCACAGGTTGTTTGCAAGGTAGCTCCTGGTCTTGAAATATATAAGAAATTGGATCTCCTGAGACATTAAATCACGCTGCTTAATAGATTGGTGTTCATAATTTATTACATCGTACCTACATTTGACAAATTATGCTGACATCATTTGGGAGAAATAGGAGTAACGATTAGCTTTGATGGCACAACTAGAGGTTGACGAGGCAGCACACAGGGCGGGGTGGGGGGGGGGGGCGGAGGCTGTATTCTCAGGCTTGGTAGCACGTATGATCTAGATTAAGCCCCTTGTGCATAGACCACTGAGGCCCAAAATAGAGCTAAGTGGAAATTGCAAGCAAGCAGACGTGCTGGACATCGAGCCACTTTCATGTTTTTAATAGAGACCACTTTGATGTTAAAACCAGCAGTATAAGGATAAAGTATGTAAGGCTCTTCTAAGACAAGGAATGGGTCTTTGAACGCTGTGGGCAAATTTGCTGCAAACGAGTGGAATAACTTAGACATGTCCATGAGGGGGTTAAGTAGTCTCTTTTTTTTTACTTTACAAATTTAATAAGGCCATCTACGAGGTAAAAATCTTATTTATTGATTTATCTGCTAGACTTGATCATTAAGAGGGAAGCTCCTTTGATTCAGTTATCTTACTGTCACGCCAGGTCAAGCTTATCCCTATAGACTCAATTAATGAATCGATTATTTAAAGGTGAAAACCGTTGCTGCAACCCGTATCAAACTCAAATGTGTATTCCTGCAAGCGTAATGAGCAGTGAATTTTTGGCTACGAACTTCTCAGTATTCAGTCAGAGTGAAAGATCTTTAAATGGATAAAAGTGGCTTGAAAACATTTATATCATGTGTTACTTCAGCAGTGCTGTGGTAAGGAGTTATCAGTATTTATGGTCAGCCGTTGTTACCATTTTGCTCAGGGCTTGTGCTAGTTGCCGCCATGTTCTTGTTTATCACATGTACGATTTAGGTTTACAATCCATGTCATCCTTCGCTCATCCGTATAGGGTAAGGCAGACTAAGTTGTTATCTAAACTAAAAATCCAGCTCCATTGCAGGGCAGTCCGGGCCTCGAAGCCGTTGAAGTGTTTAGCCTTTAGTCCTATTAATGAAGGTTCAGACAGAACGGCCAAACCAGCCCAAATCGCCTCAGAAATACACAAGGGCACAAACTACAGCACAAATAAGTGTATTCTACTTCGATTCTTTTCAGTACGCTAAGATAAGAAGAGTTTTTTTCCCGTATGAACCCTATAAATTGCTCCATTACCCAACATTTCCAGACGTATTAATTTTTAACATAAAACGCTCGCCTAATGAGTTAAGGATACCTGTGGTTACCCTTGACCTGACTCGAAGATTTATATAGCTTTAAGTTAATGTACTGAAAAACGGACAACAAAAACATGCAACTTGTTTTGCAACATTGCTGCAAAACGAGTTGCAAAGCGACGTTGACGTTGGGCGTTTTACCACCCTCATCAAACCTGTCTTGCACCGGACTAGGTAGTTGACAGGTTTGAACGTTGGTGGTAAAACGTGCAACATCGCTTTTCAACTCGTTTTGCAGCAATGTTGCAAAGCAAGTTGCATGTTTTTTGTTGCCCGTTTTTCCGCACCTTTATTGTTACTGGTTTAATTATTCTGCTATATTAATCAGCTGTCCCGCGAAGGCTAGGGAATATGAATTAGCAAAGGATATTATACCAAAGAAAACGCTAATTGTCGATATATACATGGGAAATGATTTTTTTGCGGCTTACATGACCATTCCTTGACTGGATGGTTGAAACAGCTGTAAATAGCTTTTGGACACGGGCCCATACGTCACAAAACAATACAGAGGCAGGGATAACCCAAAACAATGTTTTCGATTAATTAAAGGCTGCTAATCTAAAACACTGTTCAGATTTGTATAAAGAAAATTATAACAGCTTTCCAACAAAATGTCTTGCAGCAAATATGGATGACTTTCGTTCGGCGGAAATTTTGCAGATCGAAGATCACAACAGTTTTCAGTCGTGAGTTCAGTTACTGAAATTTAGAACATATTTTTTCACTCCTTGATACCGTGGTGGATTCAAAGCGACGAATGTTCAACATATTTTGACCTGAAACCAAACTTCTCCAAATTTACCAAAGAGATTGATAATCTACTATAACGATGATGAATTCTGACGCGAACTGGATCTCTTAAACGAGACATCGTACGACATTGTGGAGCGCAAATTCACATTAACGTTTGAAGAAACGTTTTGGGGAAAACGTGCGCTTACTGGATACAAGTTCTAAGGGAAAAATTAAATTAAAATTCATTTAAAGGAACAGGATACTCATCGAATCAGAATGATAACTTAGCATACGAATGTTTTGAAAACTGTTCTCAGACAATTCTCTGTAATGCGAAATGCCCTCACATTTTCCAAGAGTCAATTTTCATTTACCGTGCGAGGCCCGAAATTCTTGCCATGATATCTGGCGCTATAAAATAAAAGGCAACTGGGTTTGTAAATTAAAGACGTCAATCGGTTAGTGTTTTGTTTACATTTTATTGATTTTGGGGGATTTTGTCAATTCATATTTATGGTTTTGACACAAATTCAGTAAGAAAATACACTTTTTTACCTACCAAGACAAATGTCGTCGCGTTCGTACTATTTGTTGTTACAATTGGAATCCATCTATATATCTATAATATTTCGTCTTCTGAAAATGTAGCGAAACGAGACGCCATTTTCACCCCCGTCCCAAAACAATAAAGAACGAAGGTTAGTCAGAGTTACGAGAGCCAATCAAACGAGCAAAAAATTGCGCTCTCTCCGCTGATTTTCGTAAGTACTAACTATCTTTTATACTAGTTTTAATGTTTCCAAATTTTTGGGGACCCTTCTGTAAGGTACCTTCGAGTGACGTAGCTACCCTTTATATTAGATTATTGCTTTCACTCGCAATAAGGCTACTTAAAACTTAAGAAAGCAATATTTAATTTTATTGATTTCCCCATTCGCTTGATCTTTTGTTTCTCTTACCTCAAATGTGACGGTGAATGCCCACTCGTAGACGTGGCTTCTTACGTCACCTCGATGGCAGATTTTTACCGTAGAAGGTTTATCACTTGATACTTCGACTCCAGAAAGACTGTAAACCATCTAGTTAACCAAGAAAACAATAACAAAAAAAGCAGCGTTCATGTAACTAATTTGTCACAAAGATGGTGGGGTTTCTCATCTGGTTTTTAGTCTGATCATTTCTAGAAATCGGTAACGCGGCCTTCAAAAATGGTTTCCACAAACCTGATAGAAACTCATGATCACTAACAAATGACCGTGAGTAATTTTCTTAAGCGCACAAACTTTTACATAGTTAAGTTTAAAGATTTTTTACCAAAATTGCGGACATTTGAGCCCGTGGTAGTCTCATATTTGTAGCAAAAAGCGACAAAACATTTTATAAGAAATGTATGAGAATAGAAATTTAATTTCAGAAAACAACTTTTTGAACTCACCCACATGTAGCCTTCGTATTTGTTTTAGCAAGCACGCCAAGCAACTGAGTGGTAAAAATGAGCGCACGCCAAAATAAAACCGCGCGCGAGCTTCGAAGACTATAATCTACGAGTATCAAGATCACAGAAAAAAAAATTCCTTGCCCCTAAATCAAAAGGATAAGTTATTTCATTTTGACTGTCATTTTTCGCGATTTCGGGCCTCACGATCATATCAACAACTTTTGGTCGTCATTGTTCATTTTTTGCGTGCATCAAGCCAAAACTACCGCGATCCTTCCTCAGTACAGTCTTTCCAAAACAACGAAATTTTCTCGCGAGGATTGAGGGTGAATACGACTTCTTTGATTGCAATAAACAATTTTCCAAGAAAAACAAGCTCCCCATTAGCAGGGCAAAAAACCCAATACCCTGTTTTTTCTTTTTTAATCTGTAACCATCCTCAACGGCAACTTGTTTCTTCAACTTTTCATTATTAGTAGTAGTAGTATTTTCAATTCAGAACAACATTTTGTGGTCTGTGGCTCCTATTAGCTGTTACATACTTAGCATTTTCCACATCTATCTGCAGGACCTATTTGTCGCCCTAAAATAAACGCACAACGTGTCCCGCCGCTAGAATGTCCGCGATTTCGGGCCATCGTAGAGTGTGGTACAGTAAGCGTATTAGAACACTTACGTTGTTGCAGGAAATAGCGGCAGATTGGAATGGCAAATCCTCCAGGCTTCTGAAGCTTGATGCCTGCTGTTCGTTTGCGCACAAAGCTTTCCATGATTTCAATTCTTCCTCACCGTGAGCAAACGTACATAGTCTCCCAGTTTTGCATAAACGACGTTTCTTCCACCTAATTATAAAAGTAAATTATAATTATCACAAAAAAATCTACCAGAATCCCTTGAGGCATTTTTTAAAAAGCTTTATAGCCTGGACAATTTTATAGGTAGAAGACTGACAGATCACAACAAGATGACATTTCCATAAAATATCCTTCCATGTCACATCTAAAGTAATGACGTCATCAGTCACGTGCCATATTTAATTATTTTCATCGACTAAAATAGGTGCTTGGCTCTAATAAGAAATTCCACGTTTGAAAGGGGCTTAACGTGACGTAAGTTTCAGCTTAGTGGTTTGTAGTCTGTTATTAAGTTGTTGTTTTCTTTTCAGTAAGAGCAAATTCGTATCTCTCTTTGTAAATTCATTTTATTTATCGGTTTGTGCTGTGACTTAAGACTTAAGAATCAGCTTTACTTTCTCTTTGACATGATTTGTACTCACTGGACATGATTTGTATACCAAGAAGACCGATCAATTTCCACCCATCCATTTCAATAAAAGCAAATGGAATAACTTGTCACTATAGCGGACAACCTCGAACCGTGAGATTGTCAGTAAGAGCAATTCCTATCTTGTAAATCTATTTTATTAATCGGCCTTAAGAATCAGCTGAAATAGTTGATTTTACTTTCTCTTTGACATGACTTGTATGTCACTGGACATGATCATGATTTGTATATAAAAAAGAGCAATCAATTTCCATCAACTCAATTCAATAAAAGCAAATGGCATCACTTCTCACTATAACGGACAACCTCGAACCATGATTCAGTCGTCGTATAAATTTGCGACACCGATCGAAGACGATAAAGCTAACCCTTTTTGATCAATTTATTTTAAGGTTTAAACTCGAAGCTTTACATATATATAGTGTAAAATGATTATAATTTACTTTTATTGGTATCACTTGTAATAATAAATAACAACAAAATAACAACAATAATAATTGCTGCTGTTTGATTATAATAATATGATGATCCGTCAAAATCCTTCCCAGTCTCCAACGGCGTCAAGCAAGGCTGTCTCCTTGCATGCTGACAGATGCATACAAAGATTGCGTCGCTAGTATCAGCATCAGACACAGGTCAGACGGTACGTTTTTCAACATGAGACGTCTGCAGACCGTCACAAAGTTGAAGGAGACTGTAATCAGGGACTTTCTATTTGCGGACGACTGTGCCCTCAATGCCAGAAGTGAACAAGAGGTGCAGCTGGAAATGGACAGGCTGTCCACAGCTAGCTTTGGTCTCACAATCAACGTCAAAAAGACTGATTAGTAGTGATTTTTCCGCCAGCTCCCAGCAACCCATACCACGACACCATCATCACAGTCAAAAGTCAGAAACTCCAGGCTGTTGAAAACTTCACTAACCTCGGCAGCACCCTCCTACTCTCTACTAACATAGATGTCGATCTCAGCAACGAAAGCTCCATAGCCAGCAGTGCGTTTGGGCGGCTCAGGAAGAAAGCTTGGGACAGGAGAGGAATTCACCTTACCAGATGTGGCCAATCCGGGAATGGAACCCTCTCCCACAAGTAGGACACATGTGAATTGGGGTGGTTTGCTGGTTGCTTGCAGCTCTGGCCTTGCACCTCTCGCGTTTCTTTGCCGCGACGTCAGTTCTGTTGTCTTCGGCTACAGGGGCTCCGCTATGAATGAGGTTGCGCCAGGATGGACGGTCGGCAGCAAGGTTCTACCAAACTCAAAGTTTACGGAGCAGTAGTCTTCACCACCCGTTCCTGTACGGCTGCGAGACGTGGACCGCCTACAGACGTCACGAAAAGCAGCTGACCACTCACACCTCCGATGCCTCAGGACACTCCTCAACATACGCTGGAAGGACAAAATCAACAATCTCCAACTGTTAAGTTCTGTTCAAACATGTCCAGCATCATTACCTTCATTCGCAATGCCCAAATTAAATGGGCATGTCATGTCACTCGCATGCCTGATGATCGCATCCCAAAGCAGCTGCTCCTACGGAGAGCTCTGCCAAGGCAAGCGCTCTGTTGGTGGCCAGCGCAAGCGATTCACGAACAGCCTCAGGGTCTCTCTGATAGATTTCTCAATACACACTCATACCTGGAAGGAACAGTTGAGGATGTTTTGGCCATCTTCGACTCCGAAGGACGAACAAAAAACAATATTTATATAGCGCTTAGGGACTGGTCAAAAAGTATAGGGGTGGGTGGGCCGGAGCAGAGAGGGGGTGGGTCATGAGGTTTTGAGCCTTGTGCAAAGGGTGGGTCGTGCAATTTTCAGCTACCCTTAGGGGGTGGGTCACCCTATTTTTTACTAACTACTAACGAGACAATTGACTACACTTGTTATATAAAACACAGCCAACTGGCATTATTGCTAAAATGCTCACAAACCTGTTGTGCGAGAAAATACAAAGGTTGACAGGCCGCACATCTATACGGGCGTGGAACCCTCTGTGAACCTTTTTTCTTCTTTTTTGTAAGGAAATGATTGGTGGTTCTTTAAAAATTTATTGAAGTTATAGTTGGTTTTGTATAAGATTCCATTTTTTCATTCAAGCTTCCTTTATAGTAGACACTGAGGGCTGGTATTGTGTCACGAATGGCAATATTTCTTTTTCCCCCTTGTTGTTTTGTTTTAGGAGTTTAGACTCCCTTTTGTGAATTTTATTTCTGATAATAGGTTTTCTATCAAAGATAGGGGGCACCCAACGAGAATATACTTCAAAACCATTTTAAACAGTAGATATAGGCATATTTTTATCCCCTAAAAATTTTCCATCTGTTCGGATCTCCTAGCTGTTGGGCTAATGCTAATGGGCAATTATACCGTTTGTTTAGATGTTCGAAAGTCCTAGGAGAGGCAGACAAACAAGAAGTTTTACGACAAATGTTCCGAAAATTCTAGATCTCAAATCGTCTTTCGAACTGATATTTTCCGAAAATTGACGTTGGGTGCCCCTGAAGGATTGTGGGTATCCTCCGTCCATCAAGCGTTTTTTTTTTTTAAAATTTGAATTATTTTCCTCAAAGGTTGTTTCTGAGGAGTTTTTTCAAAATGTGTCTTTGCATCAAGGATAGATTTTTCCTTGGATCTTGTGCCTTTGTATACAACCGCGTCTAAAAACGCAGTCTCAGTGTCAAATGTTTTGGCCGTGAATTCATTAGTTGGGTGATGTAAGCTTGCTTGTTCAATAAAGGCTTCGATGTCTGGTTTACTCATGTCCCGTAGGGAAAAGATATCGTGTATGTGGCATTTCCAAACTGTTGTTCTAAAGACAGTTTTGCTTAGAGTTGTTGTTTCAATATATGTCATGAAAACATTGGCAAAGGAATCAAAACTGCTGCCTTTGTGCCCATTGCAGTTCCATGGTTTTGTAGGTAGTGCTTTCCACTGAGGTGGAAGAAATTTTCTTTGAGGATTAATCTAAGCATTTCCGGCAAGTAATGTGTAGGAATGGGTTGTCTTTGTTGAAATTTTCATATGCTTTGTGACAGAAAATTTCAATATACCCTCGTTTTGCTGTATATTTGTGTCAAGACTCATATTTAAACGTCCATTGAAACAAGAAATGTTCGGTTTTTCACATTCGTCTTTTCAGTGAAAGGTATGATTTCTGTGATTTTGATATTGGTTGTAGCAGTGTATCAACAAATTTTGTCAAGCACAGAACAAGGTTTTATTGGATTATTAAGAGGAAACCGAACATCCATGTTTTAACTAGGGGGTGGGTCATGCAATTTCCAACCTTGCCTTAGGGGTGGGTCAGTCATTTTTGTGCCGAAGGAAGGGGGTGGGTCATGTGTTTTTTTATCAACCACATTTCCAAATGCTCCGGCCCACCGCCCCCACCCCCCCTATACTTTTTGACCAGTCCAATTCTATAAAACAGAAAAGATCAAAATTGTTTTTTAAGAAATTTTATAAAAACTTGCTGGCTATCCTCAAGCTTAACGCTGTAAATCAAACGCAAAGGATCGTGTAGTTAACTTCTGGCAAGCCCTAAACGTTTTCAATTCAAACCAATTTGGTTTCCTTGAAGGAAAAACAACTCTATCTCAGCTGCTGTGTTGCTTTGATGACTGGACAACATCAAGAAGTAAATCAAGACCCACTGATGTGATGTTTTTAGATTTCTCAAAAGCGTCTGACTCTGTGTAACAATAGGCATTGTTTGCGAGGAGCCTCGTTATCGTGTGTGAACTTAAGGGACGTGCATTTGAATAATTACAGGGGTTGGCGTACCACTTCTTGGTAGAAATGGTGAAATCAAGCAGTTTTTTTAAGTGTGTGACGTCTGCAGGGCGTTTGACCGGAAGCAGCCTAAGGAGATACTCATTCCTCACGAAGTGCCCGACCGGCCATGGGCGAAATTCGGAGCTTCACTTACAGGAGGCGGAACTATCTCATTTGTGTCGATTACTATTCTTCGTTCTGGGAAATCAATCCTCTTGACAACACTACTTCCGTGTCAGTGGTTCAGAAGTTAAAGTCGCTGTTTGCAAGACATGAAATCCCGGAAACGTGTGTATCAGACAACGGTTCTCAGCTCACCTCAACTGAATTTAAGATATTCAGTCGCCAGTGGAACTTTGTGCATGTAACGAGTTCTCCAACTTACCCGCAAAGCAATGGAAAGGTAGAAGCGACTGTTAACTCAGCTAAAACTGTTATGAGGAAGTCTAGAAAGGCCAGAACAGATCCATATCTCGCTCTGCTAGAGTACAGAAACGGGCCTAGTCAGGGACTGGATACCAGTCCAGTTCAGCGGTTGATGAGCAGACGGAGAAGAGCACAACTATCCATAATTCCCCAGTTTCTCATGTCAGTTGTCCAGCCCGAAACCTATCAGCAGCTTCTCGCTAACAAGGAACGACAGGTCCTTGCTTACAACAGGGGGTGCAAGGATCTGAGAGCTCTTAGAAATGGAGATACAGTGCGACTCCTGTCGCCTGGAAATTCGAGTAAAGAAGCCGTGAACGCAAAGGTTGAGAGGTTTGTTAGAATTCGGTCCTTCGAAGATGGTTACCGAAGATGGAGCCAGATATCGTCGAAATCGCCGTCATCTGAGGAGAACAAAGGAAGCCTACCGGAGCCCTAAACCAGGTTTAGTGGCTGAAGAGGACACTGTGCAACCGGATCAACAGTCATTGTCCTTGCCTGAACAAGAACAGACTGGTCATGAGCTCTCCGCGCTGTGTATGTTGACAAACGTACCCAGTGGTCAAGCGGATGCGATCAATGAGCCTGCGGTGACATCTAGACAACCGGAGCCAGGTGGTTAACATGTTGCGTCTCCTGTGCAACGCCCAACCACGCGATCAGGCAGAGTTGTTAAAAGGCCAGCTTATTTGAAGGATTATGTCACTGGGATGTGACTAACGTCGAAGCTTTCTACGTTTTCACAAACTTTGAACAGTTGAACTCTGCATTATTTGTTACTTTTATTTGTTGCTTTGTTTTTCGTGTTTTGTCTTTGTTTTATTTGTTTTTTATACGGGAAAAGATGTAACAATAGAATTGTTTGCGAGAAGCCTCGTTATCGTGTGTGAACTTAAAGGACGTGCATTTGAATAATTACGGAGTTGGTGTAACACTTCTTGGTAGATAATATACTTAACAATACTTGATTTCTTCGTAACTAAACACTCTGTGCCGCACGAACGATTGTTGCTCAAATTAAAATGTCACGGGATCGACAGCTCATTACTGGGTTGATTTGGAAGCTTTTTGACTGACCGCCAACAACGTGTTGTTGTTCGAGGCACCCACTCATCCTGGCTTTGTGCAACGTCGGGGGTTCCCTAAGATACGATCCTGGGCCCAATTTTATGACATATCATCTAACATCCCTTCGACATTGAGGATATTTGCAGACGACACCAAAGTATACAAAGAACTGTCAAACATATGAAGGGACAGTGAAGCCCTACAATTTGATATCGATCAGTTACTATCCTGGGCATCTAAATGGCAACTACGCGTTAATCCCGATAAGTGCGAAGCCAAGTTACGTATAACGCACAAACGAGACCTCTCCCTCCCTACATACTCATTGGGTACGAACCTTAAAGGCGTAAAGTGTGTCAAGGATTTGGGCATGATGGTTTCTTCGGAATTATCCTGGAGCGAACATGTTAACGTGACCGTTAATAAGGTTAACAAATTATTGGCTTTGGTTCACAAAACAATGGGTTCGTCGAATCCCGGTGAGTTCTTCACGTTATACAAATCCCTCGTGCGCCCGGTTCTTGAATATGCTGCTCCGGCCTGGAATCCATATTTGGCCAAAGATGCGCTATCGTTAGAAATTTTTCAAGCTAAGATCCTCCCGGCTTGCTCTCGGGCAAAAACGTGGAAGGAAGCTGAAGTGGCCTACACTCGAAACATGTAGATTGTTTCTTTCCTTAGTCGAATCCTATAAGATCGTTTTTCGCATGAACAAACTAAACTTTGACGTTCTTTTTGAATTTACAAAGTGAAATTCAACCCGCGCTAACCATCCGTATAAGCTATATGTTAAGTCAGCAAAGTGTTATCCATGTAAAATTTCTTTTCCTATCCGAATCGTACGGGACTGGAATACTCTTCCAGGATCTATTGTTGAGGGTGGGAGCATGAGCCTTTTTAAGAGTGCGCTGATCAAGCGCTTCCTAAATATCCGTTAGCTGTTGGTCGTGTTCATTCAACAATGTCTTGTTATTATTGATCTTTAGTTATCCAATTTATTTCTTGTAAATAGCTTTTAAATGTCTATTTTATATTCTATATTGTACATAGTATATATCTGTTTTTGTCTTTTATTTAGGGAAACATCATAGGGCCAACCTCCAGTTTTCTTTTCAAGATGTTTTATAAATTTTAGTTTATCATCTTGAATAAATACATTATGTTGTGTTAAGTTTAACATGTATTTACCATTTGCACATTTGGAAGGTCTCAGGAAGAACGTCTGTTGGTGGAGGTCTGGACTCTATTTTCCTCAAGTAATTGATTGTCAACGATCCCAGGATGCGTTGCTGTGGTTTACGATACCAGTCAAAATCTTCGTGCTGTCGAAATCTGGTGTTCTCAATAGCTAAAAAAAAAATTACGCACTCAGGCACTTGTTCTACCTAAGAATAAGTGACATACGTGGCGTATGTGTATAAGTAACATCCCGGGCATTGAATATCCTTTACACTAAGCAAAAAATCTACGTGTACATAGGCACAACAGGGGGGAAACTAGGTGACTGTTTCGAATTCCGCGAGCATCCTGACGACCCTGACAAAAAATGATAAAAGTTCATCAAAAATAGCCGCCTGAATCAAAGGCAAAATATGGCCATCTGCGTTTCTTCCTACTCCAAGGCGCGGAAAGCTGCAAAAATCTATAAGAACAAATATTATTCTGTCAAATCAAACCTCTATATCGTCACGGAGCCACCGCAAAGGATTTAACACCGGAACACAGTTCCATGTTAGTAACCAAGTTAACGATTCCCTTTTGCAGGCATGACTGTTACACAGTCAAGAAAAACCCCACCACGACCATTCATAGAAGTTTTATGTGTCTGAGCACAGTTTCCATTTGGGTCCAATATTGCCTACCTCTTCCTTGTTGCATTGTCCTCAGTGTCAATTCCTCATGGCCATTTGCAAACGCACCACTTTCTTTGCGCTCCATCCCACTTGCATACTGCTTGCATATTTGAACAGGAATTTTGGATTTTACATTAACTGGGTAGGTCCGTTGTGTTGATTTAGCTCGATCGTAGCCTTTGGTTGAACCTGTTAAGTCCAATGTTTTATGAATCTGAAGCGGAGAAATCTGCTCTAAAGTCTTCCACTGAGAAACGGCCTTATTCCCATTATCGACTTTCGCGTTAAGTGAGGCAACCTCAGTATAATCTTGGAAGGATTTTGATGCTGCATGATCTTCGAGAAAACAGACATTTCTATCATTTAAGTGCTCCGAGCTATCCCAAACGGATGGGCCTTCGCCATGACAAGGAGCAGAAGAATAGGTCGACTTGTCCATATTCTTAAATAATATATCTGATTCTTTCTTGCTTGTCGCGTTGGAGCTTTTCTTATGGATGGCGTCCTTGTGTTCTGAATAATGATAATGATAATGATAATGATAATGATAATGATAATGATAATGATAATGATAATAATAATAAGGTTTGTTTTTGTTTGGAAACACCTTTATTTACGTTCCAGATTATGAAGATAGTCGAAGGAAAACCCCCTGTATTTATAACTTACACCTATAATTATCTGTACAAAAATGAAGTTTTAAATACAATAGCATGTACAGGGTGGAAGGTCAAAATACATTTATTCCAAAATGCTGAGCGGAATTTATAAAAAATGGATAAGACGCGTAGCCATTAGAGAAGTGACAGGTATAACTTGGAATCGGCCTAGCCCTTATCACCACCATCTTTTCCTTTTCTTTTTCCTTCTTTGTTCTTTTTACAAATTTTGAAGTTAAATGAGAATATTTTCCTCAGCTCACAACACCTTTGTATTATGTATTTGTGAGGAGAACGGGATGTCTCCATCTAGACTGTTCACAGTCTTCTATTCTTCCGAAAAGATCGTCGAGATTCAAGACTTTGCGTTACGGGCGTCCATCTTGGGTGAGTGTTAATCGTACTGGATAAGGTTTGGGGGTACGCGTCCCCTCGGTACGTGTGAAACTAAGATGGCCCCTCGAACCGTTAAGCGCTCGATCCTGACGATCCAATGAAAAATCGCGGTCTGTGAACAGTCTAGTCTCCATCATACAATTGCGAGCTCTTTAATTGGCTAAGTTTGTTAGAATGTTGTCGTCAACACACAGTAAGACGCGTCGCAACGCAATGGATACCGAAATTAGCTGGCCATGTAGGCAACATCAATTTTAAGGGCGGGCTCATTAAATAGAATATTTTAAAATAGCATTCCACTGCACTTTTATCCAGCCATAAAACGGTATCTTGTTATTTGCAAGGTGCCATTTTCACTTTTCAGACTTACTGGTCGTCATCCTAAAAATCTAATTTCTCCCTCGAGCATCCTTTAGAAAATCTATGGTTGAAAACATTCTAATCCATTTTTTATCTTACGTTTTTTCGTGTCTTGTCTGTCTATTATTGTCTTTGCTTCGCTGTTCTTCTTTCCTTGCTTAGGTCTTGCACCACCAAAGGCTGAAAATAATCGCAGTGTCATGGTGGTGTCGGAACTGATTGCGAGGCTAGCACTAACGATGGTTTAGCAAGGGGAACTAATCTCTGAATATCTATATTTATCACTGCATGTACATAATTCACAATTATCAAATGAGACTGAGTATGATGTGAAGAATTATGCAGATAAAGGAGCTTGTTACCCACCGAGGCTGAAGAACAGGTTCCGAGATAGATCCGCAAAATTCTTCAGATCATACGAACGCCGAATTAAATAATTGTATTACTTATCATTATCATTCATTCAAAATATTTCTAAGTTTTAAACAACCTTTCCTCCTAAACTTTCTTCAAAACAATTGCCTGTACTGTTTCTCAGCACAGTTTCATAATATGAACAGATGTTTTTTTCCTGTTTTTTTTTCAGATACACCTCAAAAAGTAGATGACAGCCATCTAGCGATATTGTTCGCATTTTCTTCTGGCATTCTCCCCTTTCAGTTTGAATCAGTAATTCGGCTATTTCGTCGTCGGGTAGCCGTGATTTCTTTTGGTCACACATGCTAAAACAGCAAGACTACTGTACTGCTGCCAGGAAACGAGGCTGCGATTTTATATTGGGGCAATATACCATCGAATTGATGATCTATGTTCGCATCTTCCAAATTTGGTTCATTGCCAGCTGGTTTTGAAGAATTTGCCAGGTATTAAAGCCAATCAGAAACGGCGAAATATTTTGAATGAATAATAGTTAAAAAAGTAATGTACAGTTACACCCCAATTTTGGATTACATAGTCAGCGCCTTATGAATCGCCAGCCTAATACTTGCCTCTTCCCTCCCCCCCCCCCCCCCCCAAACTAAATCTAGATATCCACTTGCACCTATTTTTTGTGTCGTTCAGGGTGAAATGAGTCTTCCCAGTCTCAATTCGATAACCAAAGAGATACATATTTTCTCTCAACAAGGATCCACAGAAGAATAATGAAAAAAAAAAGTTTCATTTTATTTGCAGGACTGATTGCAAATTACTTTCAATTGCATAATTGTTTTCTAATGCGTGAAGGAACATAGTACGTAATTCTCGGAAAATTAAGAGAAAATAATGGGTTGCTGGCCTTTCTATTGAGTCAGTGATCTACACTAGAAAAGAAAAAGAAGGCAAATACACAAATACCTTCATTCGTTGTCGTCTGTTTATCGGAAGGTTTTCGTCCCGAGCCTGAGGCATCCAAAGCTTCAAAATACCAAACGTTGTGCAAAGAATTAAAGTTTGATTGTAATATTCGATAAAGATTAGACTCACTTGTGCTTAGTATTAATAACGATAAGCAGAAACTTTTGACAGAAACTTTTTCATTTGGTTCATACAGTTAGTCGACAGTGAAACCAGTTCGTTGCATGTTGCCACACCGATGTCTTTCACATGTTTTTCAAAGTCCAGAATCTGGGAAATGAAAGGAGGTAAACGTGTAAAGATCCCCATCAGGATTCAGGTCAGTGTAGTTTTTAATAGGCGAGATATTCAGAGAAATGTTTTACCCAAATTTATAGAGCTTTGTATGTAGACTCCACGTTGGTGTCCATCCGGATGGGCACCAACTGATGGCAACCGGAAACCAACAGAAACATCTGTCACCGAGTTTTGCTACGAAGGCGTGAAATCATCTCTCAAACAACTCATAGTCATGAAAATAGTACTTTTTCGGATACAATAACTGTTCAGATAGCAAAATATAACTCTCTAAAATAAGTCGCTTCTTAACCTACACGACAGGTCTCTCGCCCTTCCCCCCCCCCCCCCCCCCCCCCCCCCCCCCCCCCCCCCCCCCCCCCCCCACCACACAAACCCACTACTCCCACACCCGACGCCCCCAAAACCTGTAAAAAAAACAACATAAAAATTTTTATTTTTTTTTTTTTTTTTATCTTTTTTACATATAACATATCATATGCAGATTATTTTTTTGCTAAGAAAGGGTGAAAACATCTCCTAAAAAACCCATAGTCCTGCAAATAGTACTTTTCCGGATACAATAACTGTTCAGATAGCAAAATATAACCCTCTAAAACAAGTCCCTTCTTCACCTACACCACAGGTCCCCCGCCCTTCCCCCCCCCCCCACCCCCAGTGTAAGTGCCGTGTCATGCAAAGGCTTAGAAATTCAAGCGTGTTCTTTCCCAAAGCGAAGAACCCTTTTAAAGTGAAAATTTGTAAATGTATTATTTTTTGAGCTGCTCTTTACTCCAGGCAGGTAAAAACTCAGGAGGATCGATGATTCTTTAGTCTGAATTTTGATGACGTCATGTGAAAACCAGCAATATGTCTAAATAAAGGGATCGATCAGGAGAGAGGGGGGGACTCTATAGTCTTTTGATTACATTTCTTGACAAACTCTGCCTGCCAGTCTGACGTCACAAAGCAACTGTTAAGATTTTCGCGTGCCTTGCGCGAAAAGAGAACGTATCACGGAAGAAGGAGAAAAACACGAAGCTAAGGCTAATATCGCTATTGATCGCTAATCTGATCGACGAAGAGTGAGTTTTGTGATCGTATTCTTCTGTCTGCATAAGCGTTTAGAGGTTTTCTAACGCTTAGATATTATGTACATTCCTGGTGGATTTGTATTGCGAGTGCATGTTTTAGGCGTCCCCGATTAGTAGGCTACTTGTGGCCAGCTAGAAGATTTTGACACGTTAATAAAGTTGTTCGTTCGTTCGTTCGTTCGTTCGTTCGTTCACTCACTCACTCATTCATTCATTCATTCATTCATTCATTCATTCATTCATTCACTCACTCACTCACTCACTCACTCACTCATTCATTCATTCATCCATTCATTCATTCATTCATTCATTCATTCATTCATTCATTCATTCATTCATTCACTCATTCATTCATTCATTCATTCATTCATTCATTCATTCATTCATGATTCATTCATTCATTCATTCATTCATTCATTCATTCATTCATTCATTCAAGAGCATGTTGCATCAAGTCTAAAAACACTTGACAGCTCCTCAATCCTCCTCATGTTTTAGCTACACTTGCTTTAGCACTCTTCTCGGTTACTGAACTTGTCTTCCGTTAATAGGACTTGCTTACATGCCTAGCGATTAATTGATAACACATTTACAGTGATTGTTATAGGGATGGACATTCAACTGGAGGTGTGTATTGATTCCTTAGTTTTAGGGATCTGAAAATGGTGACAATAGAGTGGACAGGTTCCAAAGCCCGTCAGACTCACATTTAAAAATGTTTTTGTTAGCTTTTTAGACCTGATGGTGCACAACGTTCGATAGCATTCCTATTGTTTTGATCTTATTGTCCCATAAAATTTTCAGTCATAATTTGGAACAGAAAACAAAGGACTGTGCACCAGCCGTCAGTGAGCTTCCATGGACATACGCTGAAGCACCGTTGTTCTTATCTTTAATGTTTTCCACCCTTCATAACCATTCTCCTCCCTTAACTATGCCCAAAATAACAAATCTGGTGAAGGTATTAAATAATGATGTGTCTTTCTGGTGAAATTCCCTGCGAAAGGAAAAACAAGGACAAAAAGCGTTTTATCTTAAAATATTGTTTGTTATAGATGTTCATGAGGAAGGGAAAAATAAGACTGATTTTTCACAATTAAATTTATGAGGGTGGACTTGTTTAGTGAATGTAATATGCTGCATGTGTATGTTATGCAAGGCTTCTTTTTTTAAGAAAAAGTTTGTGAAAATGGAAGATAAGTTCACACTAGAAAGCTCAGATTATGTAATGCTAAGCGGCGGCGACAACGAAAACAGCCAGAAAAATTAGTAGGTCTAATTAGCAAATAAAACTTTGCACGTGCAGCACACTTTTTTTGTACATTTCTTTGCCGTTGTTTTGCACGACTACAACTTGAATCTTCCAGAAACTTCCTAGTTCCTTTGCTGCCAACTCATTTGCACCTTGGTGGCTGCTAGCATTTCTCATTTTCTCACCGCTGTTATAAAATTTTCATGTTATTCTTCCAACGAAATCTGTCTCCCTTGTTTTTTATCTCTCGCTCTAGCTCTTTCCTTCTTATCCACGTCAATGTAGACATTAAAATTACGTCCAAAGAAAAAATCGGCTTTGTTGTGATTATTTTTGTCTTGAAATGTAAAATTTCACTCAAGCTTACATGACGTGGTGGACGTACGTACCGACTTACAGACGATTTTTTCAGAACCAAAATTTCTTGGACGCACAGATAACCAAATTTTCTTACTCATGGTGCTCCGCTGCGCGCGCTTCTCGCCCGCGAGAGCTCCGCTAAAAATTGCCAGTAATAAAAATTACAGGAATGTTTACAGCTGGCTGGTACCTAGAGAATGAAAAAATATATTGGAGTAGATTTTTGGGAAGGTAAGCACATACTGGAGAGCTCAAATATTGACTTTGCATTTTTTGGTGTGCCAGGCTTCGCATAGGACACTGCAATGATTTTTACATCGACCCAAACAAGGCAATAGTCAGCTTCCATAACATTGTTTTCAATTTTGTACAGCTGCTTCCATGGCAGGACTAGCATTAGAAAGAAACTAGCCTTGCTTCATGCAGCAGTGGCTTCCGTAAAGAATAGTTAGGACCCTACGGTGACTTTTCTGGACTGTACAATGCTGGAAAAGAATGAATACGTATCATTAACACTTACCAGCAACAGTGGCAGTCCAAAGCATGACGTTCAGACTCAACTACGTACACTCTCTGCACACCAACTATCACTAAACTTTGAAGGGATAGATATGACGAACTAAACATGGCGAACAGCTATAAACTACATATATGTGAGGCCTAGTATACCCTTCACTGAAGCTCCTATTACTGTGCGTAAAAATCAATACCTCACTGCGCACTGGCCTCGAAAGTTGCACCAGTTGATACTTTGGCATGACCGAAGTTGGCCACTCCTTTGAAAGGTTTGTTTGACAAAGGACTAAAAATTAAGCGTTCATGACAATCAGAATATCAAACTGACAAATCTACGCAATCTGATCAGAATATTCTTTAAAAATTCTACGTTTTTAGCAATCCCTTTCGTTTACATCATCGGGCGTCGTTTTGAAAGTGTAAAGCAAGACATGACGTCATACTGGCACGAAGACTTAACCAACCATTTCCTTGGAAACGCGCCTTCCCTCCCAACAAATGGATTTTTAGATCACTCTGAGCGGTAATTTAATGTAACGTTTTAAATGAAATATTCATTAGCTGTACTGACTTCGTTATACATTTAGAGTTCTTAGCAGTCTTTTGGACCACTTTTCAGATTATCGTTTTATTTACATAAGTGATTCTTCGCCCTTATACCACGCATTAAATTCATCTTAGCATTCAATGTTTAACGTTCACTTTTTTTCATATTAAATAACTTTAACATAACAATATATATATATATATATACCTGCTTTCACGTCATAAGTTGGGAGATCCTTTACTTGTTCCATCATGGCATTATTCTATAAATGAGTCAAAAATGCACCATAAGGCTGTAGTTTCATCTTCATACAGTCTTTTTTACCTTTTTTGTCTTTTCACAAATATATTGTATGTGAAGACAGGAAAATTGCCTTGGAAAATTAACAGTATTAATTAGAAAAAATAACGGAAATACGTTGGAAGCTTTTTTAAGTTCCCTTTTATTATATTAAAAACCTCATCTTTTTAATTTTAAATTTGTCAAGAAGCGTTTTTGACATAAGAAAGAACGCTCTTAGCACCATTGAGTCTCGCCTGCTTGGAGATAAGATAAGAAATGAAGATGCGATAAGACCGAGAGCGGTCGTCCTTCTTTCCTCTTAGCCACGCTCCGCCAGCGAAAAAGTAAAATCTGATCATACTCCCTCGACTCCAACTGTGACTCAGTTACAAAATAAAAAAATACTACTCGCGATCTAGGAGGCGATTAATTCTACACGAAACAGGATTTCCTCCCGCTAAAGGTTTTTCAATTCCGGCCTACTTTATTGACGGTCGAGTAGTCTTCGGGATATTTTCTTATTATATCGTTTCTGAATTGATAAATAAACGAAATTATATTATAATTTATAAGAAATAACGGCTGCACTAAAACCCGCTGGAATTGCCCTGGAACGAGCACATATTCTAAGAAAACACCATACATCTAGACAAGGAGACATGGAAAGAAATTCTAGCGTATTTTAATTACTATATATAATAACGAGCGCCTTAATTCTCATACAGACTGTACAAACCATTGTAATAATTTTGTTACGCAACAACGATTCTCACTCGTACGCTTGGGGTAACTGTAATTAAAGCCTGCCCGCCCTCCCCCCCCCCCCCCCCCCCCCCCCACACACACAACTACCTCCCCCCACCACCCCCCCCTACCCAGTCCCCCGCTCATCGGCTTGATCACCTTTCTTGTTTTCCGACGTCCATATCTCAGTCTCTACTACNATATTCTTCAGAGTATTTACTTTGTAATACGCATGCATAATTACACGAAAATCAAGGGCTTCGATTCAGGAAAAATTACATCATTCAGCCAAACATGCAAAACGTGATCAACTTAATGAATGCGTCATTTCAGCCATCGCTGGAAGTAAACCGCATGCTCCTCACGAAGACTCATTTGCATACAATGAAAGTTGTCACGACTCGTATTCGCAGTTTCCACGGTCTCCGCTAGGAACGCCTGGGAGCATGGCCTACTATTGTGCCCATACACGCAAAAAAAACAAACGCCTGCATTTCTAGTCTCGCTCTCCTCAAGCCAGCTCGACTAAAAATAACTGAATCTTGCCGGACTCGTTGTTGAATTACACTTCCTTTAAAGTAAATAATGTGAGTGCTTCCGAGCAAACGCATAATGCTTTAATGAGGCAAGAAATAGGGAGGTGTAGGCTCTTTGATTCACCATAAGCTTAGCGGTAACGGTGAATTCCGACCACCTCTGATCGTCTCGCCTCAGTCCCCATCCTCATTTCGAGGCAATTTCGATACAAGCTCATCTAGGTCTGCGCTCCCACGTCCTTTCTCCAGTCAAGAAGAACTGGACAATTTCTATGACGACCTCTGTACAGCCATGCAAAGCAACAAAGCCCACTTCAACATCATCATGGGCGACTTTAAAGATGAAGAAAATTGTCTAATAAGTGTCTTCGATTATGGTGACAGAAAAAACCGAGTCCCGGATCTTGTCAACTTCGTCACTGCGAAAGGGAGTCTTTCAAAAGTTTTGTTGGTAACCTTTTCTATGCGAAAAAACGACTAAATCATTTTCTCAGGATTGGCGAAAGAACTTAAAGTTCACACATGGAAGAGTGGTGGGATTACGATTCATGAAAAAAAGTCCTGGTTAAAAACGAAACCTTTACTGTACTTTTCACAAACATGCGAATTCTGAAGTTCAAAAGCCAACTGACGATTGCGTTTTCGCTGCCGTCAATTATCTTAACGGACCTCTTAGGAGACAAAACTTTACTTTAACGGGTTCAAAATTAAAGGTCATGGATTGTGATTTCCGATTGGTGGATTTCGATCCGTTTTGTGAGTTTCTGTGTTTCAAGGTTCGTTGCGTGTGATCGTAATTATGATTGACGGCAGCGAAAAACGCAATTGTGAAGGCGGCTTTTGAACTTTAGAGTTCGCATGCCTGTGAAAAGCGCAGTAATTGTGACACCAGTCCGTGAAACGTCTCAAAAACTGGAATGTAAAAGCTGATTTTTGTTTTTTGGTAAAGAAAAAATATAACTGCATGCATATTAGGCAGTCGCCGATACGTTGAAGGAAACACTGCTGCATTCGTTATTGTACATTATGTTATTACCTCGATTTGGAATTGTCTTTCGTGTTTTTCTCGTTCTTTGGCATTTTGTTTTTCCTCAAGTTCCAACCTGATTTGTTCCATCTCCTGAAACAGTTTAACAAGCTTTACATCTGCATTTCAGTAAGTCAAAAAAAATCTTGCCTTCTTAACGTTACTTTCTAGAAAAGTTCTAAGACAGTGTTAATTTAGGTTGTACTGTAGAAACTTTTTTGGTGGCTTTTAATCTTTTTTACATGATTTTGTTTTCTTTTTCAGTACCTCTCAGAAAATTAGCCCAGTGAGAGAGTCTCATCTTTAAAACAATATATTATTGTTAAAACATAGGTTATAGATAAAAATTGAAAGAAACATCATAAATAGAAGCTGATGTTTCGTATACATGTACAAAAAAAATTAAAACAAGCACAACTTTTTACAGTGAAAATGTATGACTATCAACCTTTTTCCGCCGCAGCTCTTCATTTTTCCTCTGCTTCTTATTCATTGCCTGCGCGAAAAAATCAGCAATTTCATTCAATGATAATATTTCTATATTTATGTTTTCATGAAATGGTTTCCTATTGAAACCTCTATCTAGAATGGAAACATCAACAGCTGTAAGTGGCTTATCGGGCCCGTCGATTATCGGGACTTAAACGACCTAAAATATATCCTCAATATTCCAATGATTTTGTGGAAAAAAAGGAAGTTAACCTAGAACCAATTTAAACGGACGATATTCCAACTATTTTAGACTCAGAAAACTATACTTATCAACGTATCGAAATTCTTAAAAAGTCCTAGAAAGTTGGTTGAAAACGGGATTATAATTGGGAGGATCAGCGACCATCCGAAGACCTTTGTTTACTTTACAGTGAACTGCATAACTTAACGCTTTTTCTAAAGACATTATTTGTAATATAATCGCTTAAAACGATAAACGTAAAGAATATAGGGAAGTTAATTAATGTTTTTATGCTTTAATGGGTTATCTACTGGAGAAAAAATTAATATAATGGGTCCCATTAACGGTCATCGTCACATGTGGTTTCAGCATATAAGGGCCCTTTTGAAGGTAAATTATTTTTTGCTAAAATTGTGCACGAGGATATAAAACTAAAATAATGCCAGTACAGTAATGAGGACGCCCACTTGTTAACACAAAACGTGAGGTAACAATTTCTGACATTGGAAACCCAATTTCACTCTCTTCCTTGTTTTCAATGTCTTTCAAACTTGGAGGCAATATAAACTAGTGATTAATCTCTCGATTGTCAATTTTTTAAAACAAAATATATCAAGCGCTTTCTTAACTACCATAAAATTGAAAGGCGCGGACCAAATTGCATACAAAAATGATAACAGAAGCAACTGAATGTAGGCTAATCAAATTCTTCTTTCTTAAAATCGGCCAAAGCAATCCCCCTCTTTTTCCTTACTCGTGCAGTTTCAAATGGAATCAAACCACTATAAGATAAAACTACTTTTCCAGACTTCATCATATTCTCTAGATATTAGCCAGTTATTTTGATTGCATGGTTATTGACTTTCTTTTTGTCCCTTAAAACTTCGTTCTAAAATATTTCCAAAATGCTCGCACAGAAATTGTTCAAACTTTGTAATAATCGAGGAAGCGAAGGGAGGTACAAGCCACCTTGAGAGATTATTGAAAAAAAAAAGTCTCGGTACCGAGAAATACAAAGGCAAGTAAAAACCGTGATAGCGTCATTACGTTGCCGTGGTAACTCCAATGTCAATGAAACATGTATCACAACAAATGTTCGTCTTTATTTATCAGGAGCCATAATCGGGGTAGGAGACGGCAAGCGAGGGGACCACGCAGTTCCATCGAAAAGCCAAGTGTGCTATTTTTAGAACAAACTGCGCCACCTTCAACGTCAAAAACTCGAGCGGGAACTCGAAAATTTGCACGGCTCTCGTGTGGAATTTCATGAGATGGGTGATCGTCCTGCGACTTTATTTAAGTACTCTCTTAATTTTCCAAGTACTTAATATCTTGATATACAATGCATACATGGTGGAAGGATACGCCCATGTTGCATAAATACTAAAGGAGATACACCTGGGTTAGCAAAAAATTTACTAATTCTACTAAAAAGTGAAATCTCTACTAAGCGGGCACCTTCAGAACCTTCCCAAGTGTCCGCTTAATAGAGGGTGTCCGCTTAATAGACGTTTTAAAAATTACACAATATTAACGATTAACATTTAACGGTTACTCTGTACCGTGATAAAGTTCCATGTTGTTAAGCAAGCTGATGAAGCTGTGCTTTTAGCAAGGCTTTAGGGTGATTTTTGATCTCGGATGACAATCGTACGGCCGCATGTCGGTCTAATCTACAGCTTTTTGACAGCTAAATGTATTGATTTTCTTTTATAGAGGGAAAAGGAAATCACAGAGCAGGTCCCAGGGGACCACAAATGTCCATAATGAATGAGGTCTGTCGAATTTTTGCAATGATCCCATGCCCTATATTCATCTATAGTCTAATCCTAAATGATAGGCGAAGGGAAAGCGCCCAGTCCAACCACAAAATGACTGGACTATAAGTTGCGTTTTCAAGCAAAAGGGCCAAAAGCAGTGTTTAGTTATGAAGTTTATTTTTTAATCCAGGTGATTATTTTAAGAAGGATAAATCGCATACCGGCTTCTTTTCAGGGACGCTGGGTTGAACAGGGGCTGTAGTGCTAGATTTCTGAAATCGTAATGAATCTGTTATAAGCGTTACTGTAATAACCATTCAGCTAGATCTATGTACTGATTTCATATTTTACCATCTGCCAATCAGACAAACTGTCAATCAAATATTGCATCAGTCAATCAATAAAAATAAAAAAAATATAGAGTTACTGTCATTGTCATTACGTCTGGTTTTGGTGACTCAGATCCAGTTCAAACGTCGCATTTCATAGGTACCGAATATAATTGTTCTCGTATATTTGCATTCGGCACATGTGAAATGCTACGTATGAACCGGACCTTGTGAGACAGTTTTTTTTCTTAGACGGTGATTTATTTATTCGTTTATATAAATTGGCACTTAGTTTCCGAATATGCTAGCTCCGCCGAAGTTACATTAATAGAATAAGGTTCATTTATTAGCTTGAAGAAAATATTGTACAGTCGAACCTTCGCTAACGGACACCTCTCTACAACGGCCACTTCGGTTCGTCCCGGGGGACAAAAAAGCCATACATTGAGTCTTGTTTTAAACCTGTCTACAACGGTTCCTTTAAAGTAAATAATGTGAGTGCTTCCGAGCAAACGCATAATGCTTTAATGAGGCAAGAAATAGGGAGGTGTAGGCTCTTTGATTCACCATAAGCTTAGCGGTAACGGTGAATTCCGACCACCTCTGACCGTCTCGCCTCAGCCCCCATCCTCATTTCGAGGCAATTTCGATACAAGCTCATCCAGGTCTACGCTCCCCCATCCTTTATCCAGTCAAGAAGAACTAGACAATTTCTATGACGACCTCTATACAGCCATGCAAAGGAAAAAAGCCCACTTCAACATCATCATGGGCGACTTTAAAGGTGAAGAAAATTGTCTATTAAGTGTCTTCGATTGTGGTGACAGAAATAACCGAGTAGAGGATCTTGTCAACTTCGCCACTTAAAGGAGACACTGCTGCATTCGTTATTATACATTATGTTATTACCTCGATTTGCAGTTGTCTTTCTTGTTTTTCTCGTTCTTTGGCATTTTGTTTTTCCTCAAGTTCCAACCTGATTTGTTCCATCTCCTGAAACAGTTTAACAGCGTTACATCTGCATTCCAGTAAGTCAAAAAATTTCTGTCTTTTTAACGTTACTTTCTAGAAATAATTAAAGTTCTAAGACAGTGTTAATTTAGGTTGTAGTGTAGAAACGTTTTTTTCGGGCTTTTAATCTTTCTACATGATTTTTTTCTTTTTCAGTACCTCTCAGAAAATTAGCCCAGAGAGAGTCTCATATTTAAAACAATATATTATTATTAAAACATAGCCTGTAGTGGAAAAAAATTGAAAGAAACAACATAAATAGAAGCTGATGTTTTGTATACATGAACAAAAAAAATTAAAACATGCACAACTTTTTACATTGAAAACGTATGACTATAGACCTTTTTCCGCCGCAGCTCTTCATTTTTCCTCTGCTTCTTATTCATTGCCTGTGCGAAAAAATCGGCAATTTCATTTAAATGATAATATTTCTACATTTATGTTTTCATGAAAGGATTTCCTATTGAAACCTCTATCTAGAATGGAAACATTAAGAGCTGTAAGTGGCTTATCGGGCCTGTCAATTATCGGGACTTAAACGACCTAAAATATATCCTCAATGTTCCAATGATTTTGTGGAAAAAAAAGTAGGTTAACCTAGAACTAATTTAAACGGACGATATTCCAACTATTTTAGACTCAGAAAACTATACTTATTAACGTATCGGAATTCTTAAAAAGTCCTAGCAGGGAAAGTTGGTTGAAAACGGGATTATAATTGGAAGGATCAGGGACCATCCTAAGACCTTTGTTTACTTTGCAGTGTGGAAACGAGGCTTGTCAAAAGCCGTCTTAAATAATTTAACGCTTTTGCTAAAGACATTATTTGTAATATAATCACTTAAAACGATAAATGTAAAGAATATAGAGAAGTTAATTAATGTTTTTATGCTTTAATGGGTTATCTACTGGAGAAAAAATTAATATAATGGGTCCCATTTGACGGTCATCGTCACATGTGGATTCAGCATATAAGGGCCCTTTTGAAGGCAAATTATTTTTTGCTAAAATTGTACACGAGGATATAAAACTAAAATAATGCCAGTACAGTAATGAGGACGCCCACTTGTTAACACAAAACATGAGGTAACAATTTATGACATTGGAATCTCAATTTCACTCTCTTCCTTGTTTTCAATGTCTTTCAAACTTAGAGGCAATATAAACTAGTGATTAATCTCTCGATTGTCAATTTTTTAAAACAAAATATATCAAGCGCTTTCTTAACTACCATAAAATTGAAAGGCGTAGACCAAATTGCATACAAAAATGATAACAGAAGCAACTGTAGGCTAATCAAATTCTTATTTCTTAAAATCGGCCAAAGCAATCACCCTCTTTTTCCTTACTCATGCAGTTTCAAATGGAATCAAACCACTATAAGATAAAACTACTTTTCCAGACTTCATCATATTCTCTAGATATTAGCCAGTTATTTTGATTGCATGGTTATTGACTTTCTTTTTGTCCCTTAAAACTTCGTTCTAAAATATTTCCAAAATGCTCGCACAGAAATTGTTCAAACTTTGTAATAATCGAGGAAGCGAAGGGAGGTACAAGCCACCTTGAGAGATTATTGAAAAAAAAAAGTCTCGGTACCGAGAAATACAAAGGCAAGTAAAAACCGTGATAGCGTCATTACGTTGCCGTGGTAACTCCAATGTCAATGAAACATGTATCACAACAAATGTTCGTCTTTATTTATCAGGAGCCATAATCGGGGTAGGAGACGGCAAGCGAGGGGACCACGCAGTTCCATCGAAAAGCCAAGTGTGCTATTTTTAGAACAAACTGCGCCACCTTCAACGTCAAAAACTCGAGCGGGAACTCGAAAATTTGCACGGCTCTCGTGTGGAATTTCATGAGATGGGTGATCGTCCTGCGACTTTATTTAAGTACTCTCTTAATTTTCCAAGTACTTAATATCTTGATATACAATGCATACATGGTGGAAGGATACGCCCATGTTGCATAAATACTAAAGGAGATACACCTGGGTTAGCAAAAAATTTACTAATTCTACTAAAAAGTGAAATCTCTACTAAGCGGGCACCTTCAGAACCTTCCCAAGTGTCCGCTTAATAGAGGGTGTCCGCTTAATAGACGTTTTAAAAATTACACAATATTAACGATTAACATTTAACGGTTACTCTGTACCGTGATAAAGTTCCATGTTGTTAAGCAAGCTGATGAAGCTGTGCTTTTAGCAAGGCTTTAGGGTGATTTTTGATCTCGGATGACAATCGTACGGCCGCATGTCGGTCTAATCTACAGCTTTTTGACAGCTAAATGTATTGATTTTCTTTTATAGAGGGAAAAGGAAATCACAGAGCAGGTCCCAGGGGACCACAAATGTCCATAATGAATGAGGTCTGTCGAATTTTTGCAATGATCCCATGCCCTATATTCATCTATAGTCTAATCCTAAATGATAGGCGAAGGGAAAGCGCCCAGTCCAACCACAAAATGACTGGACTATAAGTTGCGTTTTCAAGCAAAAGGGCCAAAAGCAGTGTTTAGTTATGAAGTTTATTTTTTAATCCAGGTGATTATTTTAAGAAGGATAAATCGCATACCGGCTTCTTTTCAGGGACGCTGGGTTGAACAGGGGCTGTAGTGCTAGATTTCTGAAATCGTAATGAATCTGTTATAAGCGTTACTGTAATAACCATTCAGCTAGATCTATGTACTGATTTCATATTTTACCATCTGCCAATCAGACAAACTGTCAATCAAATATTGCATCAGTCAATCAATAAAAATAAAAAAAATATAGAGTTACTGTCATTGTCATTACGTCTGGTTTTGGTGACTCAGATCCAGTTCAAACGTCGCATTTCATAGGTACCGAATATAATTGTTCTCGTATATTTGCATTCGGCACATGTGAAATGCTACGTATGAACCGGACCTTGTGAGACAGTTTTTTTTCTTAGACGGTGATTTATTTATTCGTTTATATAAATTGGCACTTAGTTTCCGAATATGCTAGCTCCGCCGGAGTTACATTAATAGAATAAGGTTCATTTATTAGCTTGAAGAAAATATTGTACAGTCGAACCTTCGCTAACGGACACCTCTCTACAACGGCCACTTCGGTTCGTCCCGGGGGACAAAAAAGCCATACATTGAGTCTTGTTTTAAACCTGTCTACAACGGCCACTTTGTCCTGTCCCCATGGTGTCCGTTGTAGAGAGGTTCCACCGTTTATAGAAAATTGTATTGACCTATCTATATATTGTTTTTGTCATTTGTTGTAAGACTTGTAAGTTTACTATCATTTAAGAGACAACGTAAACCTTTTTTGCAGACTTCCTCTTCGGGGCCTTCTTGTTGTCATTCTCTTTATCGATGATGGAGGTAACTCTCTCAAGAATGCTATTGCTTTCCTCATTTGCAGGTTCTTCTTTTAAAACTGACGAAAAGAAGTAAAGTGTGAGGAGGAATGACAGAATTAGGTAAAATTATTTGCACTACGGCTAGGAGACAATTTAGAGAACCAGCAGAAAGTAACTCGATCTCTTATAAATAGTTATTGACGTCTGGAGGTTTCTCTTTTCGTGACGGCAAATTTCGTGCTACCACTGATTGTTTAAAGGCATGGTGGCTGCAAGTTTCTTGTCAATAACTTTTGAAGCAGGCTGGTCACTTAATTGAAGGGTCTTTTATTTCAATAGATTAATTGAAAGTAAATCATTTTCAATTCTTTATTTTGCAGGACCTTTAAGAAACTCAACGCAATAAGATATGATATTCCGCTTACCAGCCAAACAGCAATCCTTAGAATCTTGGTACTCGCCCTAAAGGAACATCAGTTACTCAAAACTGATTCAAGTGGTAGCAATAAAACTCTAGCCTGAGAAACCATGCCGACATTTGGCAACGGCACCACTGGTTTCCCCGTTTCGGAGAAACGAGCGCAGAAATTCCGTATTAATAACGTCTGATCTGGGTAGTGCTCCTGACTGGTCGTGCCGCGCGGGAAATTTGCTTAAATCAATCAGAAGCACTACCCAGATCTGAAAAGCAGTGCGTCATCAGTATTTAGTTTCTGCGCTCGTTTGTCAGACGTTTTTTCTTGGGGAAACTAGAGGTGGCGTCGCGATACGTTGGCTGTTTTCTTAGGCTAAGAAAACTCATGAAGGCTAATACTGAACAACTAGCCTGTTCGAGGCGTTCAGATAGTACGGCGCGGCGGTCAGATGGTAGGGCGAGGGAACTTCCCCTTTTTCTATTCTCCCCTCCATTTTTTTTTTCGCGTTGTGAATTGTGAATTCATTTTCCCGCGGTCTACTGCCTGAACGCCCGGAAAACGCTACCCAGCAAGCCGGTAATACATTAACGAACTATTGATCTTCAAAACTTCTGGCTTATATGTCCTTGTTTTTCAAATCTATAGCTACCTCTATTGTAATGTAAGTTAAAAGTAATGAATACTGACTGCTTTTACCAAGGGGATGAATTCGTTATTAGCTACAATGATGGACAAAAATGTTAAGAAAAATGGGCGTAGCCATGTCTAGTTTCAAGATCTGTCAATAACAAAAATTTTGCCTTTCCTCCGACTGAACAATATTGATCAGGGTGGGTGGTGGTGGTGGGGGAATCATAGCGGGATACGCGTTTTCAATAAAAGTTCATCTGGCGGCAGTATTTTGTAGGATTGTCAAAATGTTGTGTCAGGTTTGTATGGCATTTAGCTCTTCATCACACGTCTAATACTTCAATCCCTGTTGTTCTCGTATGTGGTGAGCCAACGTTACCACAACACCCCAAATGCAACATGTTTGATGGCGTTGATGTATTTTACACAAAAACTAAACTGTNGTCGCGAGACGTTGGCTGTTTTCTTAGGCTAAGAAAACTCATGAAGGCTAATACTGAACAACTAGCCTGTTCGAGGCGTTCAGATAGTAGAGCGCGGCGGTCAGATGGTAGAGCGAGGGAACTTCCCCTTTTTTCTATTCTCCCCTCCATTTTTTTTTTTGGCTTTGTGAATTGTGAATTCATTTTCCCGCGGTCTACTGCCTGAACGCCCGGAAAAGGCTACCCAGTAAGCCGGTAATACATTAACGAACTATTGATCTTCAAAACTTCTGGCTTATATGTCCTTATATGTGCTTTTACCAAGGGGATGAATTCGTTATTAGCTACAATGATGGACAAAAATGTTAAGAAAAATGTGCGTAGCCATGTCTAGTTTCAAGATCTGTCAATAAAAAAAATTTTGCCTTTCCTCCGACTGAACAACATTGATCACGGTGGGTGGTGGTGGTGGGGGAATCATAGCGGGATACGCGTTTTCAATAAAAGTTCATCTGGCGGCAGTATTTTGTAGGATTGTCAAAATGTTGTGTCAAGTTTGTATGGCCTTTAGCTCTTCATCACACGTCTAATACTTCAATCCCTGTTGTTCTCGTATGTGGTGAGCCAACGTTACCACAACACCCCAAATGCAACATGTTTGATGGCGTTGATGTATTTTACACAAAAACTAAACTGTTATCCTGTTTTCAAATTGTTATTGAGCCGACAAATCCTTGCTATTACTTACCAGTTCTAAGTGACACTTGGCTTTGTATATATAAGCCTCTGGGACAAACTGCAATTTACAAACAACCCGTACAACCTCAATAAAGTATTCAGCGGCTTCTTTGATACGCTTCTTAGTAAAAAGGTCAATTCCAGTGGACAGAAGATTATCTCTGAATTCTTCAATACCAGTTCTATCCTACCAAACAAAAAAGAGCCAAGAATACTTATTAATAACACAGCTCTTGTTCTAAAAAAAAAAAATGGCATGACTATCAATTTTTCGCGCACAAAGGGAAAAGCCTTTTGAGAATAATTTGTTGTAGTAAATGCGACTTTAAAAGAACTGCTGGTTTTCAGTGTCACGCCATTCAAAATAGATCAAAATAAAAATCAAAACCGTTCAATAGAATCTGGGAAATGAAAGGACGTACATATACAAAGACCGTCGCCAAGATTCAGGTCAGAGGAATAATTCGTATACGAGATATCCGAAGAAATGTTTTACCCAAATTTATAGAGATTTGTATGGAGACGCTGTGCTGCATGGTGCTCACCTGGAAGAGCTCCAACATGGCGGACGGAAACCAACAGAAACATCTGTTACCGAGTTTTGCTACAAAAACGTGAATTTATTCTTTGAGAAACTCATAAACATTAAAGTAGTACTTTTTCTAATACATGAACTGTTTAGATAGCAAAATTTCCCGAAGTAAGTCATTCTTTTAACCTACATGACAGCTCTCTTGGCCATCATGTAAATGCCGCGTCATGCAAAAGCTTAGAAATTCAAGTGTACTCTATCACAACACCAAGAACCCTGTTGAAAGGGAAAATTTGTATGAAAATTCGTTTTCAGCTGCACTAATGAATCATGAAAGTAAAAACTCGATAGGATCGATAGTTTTTTAGTTTGAATTTTAGTGACCTCATGTGAAAACCAACAATAAACTTGACGAAAGGTTTATTTTGGGATTCTTCGCCATTTCCTTGTAGTAACTAGACTTTGTTGTTGAAGTCGTACTTCTGTAAAGACTATCCTTTTAGCCTGGGAAACTGATTGAATAAGTCATGCTCGTTGGCTCCTTACAGAAAACTGACTTTGAGTCCAAATTCTATCAATCCTTTATTGAAATATTTAAAGCGAAAAAAAAGTAAAAACGAACCTCTTCAAAAATACGTCCCAACGTATCTCTCAGCCTCGCAATATCTGCTCTCACTTTCTGAAAATAATATTGCACATATACTGAGAATTGCTGTTTGAAGTAACATGTGCGATCCCTGGTTACCAAATTTACCTTAAAATTGACTGTCTTCAACGACACGGCCACTTGGAAAGCACCTCGAACATCCCCAAGTTTCTCAAGAGCTCGCATTTTGAGGAAAAGAGAACAGAAAATACCATCCTGAAATTCTATCTCCTTGCTGAGATTTAAGGCTGCAATAAAATATAGAAAGATAAATCGTGACTTTACGCTAAACAGATAACTTTAAATGTCCTTAAAGTTTTCATTTTAATGCAATTTCCCCCATGTCGAGGCACCCACCTTCCGTGCTGTCCTGTAAGGAACTGTCCAATCGACCCTATATAGTCAAAACAAGATTATTGCCATGGTTATCAACCAGAAGTTGAGATACAAATTATACTTCTGAACACGTCAGTCTCTAATATGTGTTTTTACACCTTCTGCAATTTATAGGTACAAAAACTTACATATATATATACTGATTTGACGTTAAGTTTTACACTTAGCAATCACCACGTTGAACTGCCCTGAAAAATGCGAGACGAACTTTTAAGCTTTCTACATTTTTACTGGTCATTGCTGGTATCAAATCTCAGTTTTAAGAGCCAGTATGGTCTCGGCTTAGGAACGGATTTATATATAAGCTCAACAAATAACTGCGCTTTCTTACTGATGGTAAACTACAAATTCTTTCCGATAAAATAAACCAAGCCAATTCAATATAAATATTTAGTACCCGCAAGGACGAGTTCAAAGCTGGAAACTCACCAAAAAAAGGAAACAATGTGCCCTTCTTATTAGTGCATTGACTTTCCAAGTCGAAGTATCTCTCATTGCATCTAATGCTTGAGTGAAATCTTCAACTGCTCCACTAAAATCCTGCATTTGAAACTTTATGTTTCCCTTTGCAAAATAGTGATGAAAATCTGGATTCTGAAGAAAGATGAAATGATAACACCATGAAGTTTTATAAATTATTATAATTATTTATTATTTTCAAAAGAAACAAAAGAAATACAGGGAATGATAAATATTGAAGTACGAGGTCAAGCAAAGAAATGTGGGACTGCGGAACTGGCTGTCCAACCATCTATGGCTGAAGTCCAATTTAATCTGGTGTCGAATACTAAAGGCGAAGAAGAAGAAGCAGGAAGGCTAGGACGGTGGTGAAAAGGAAAGTACTCACTGCCATAAGAGAAAGAAATGGCTCCATTTCACTCTGGCCCCTGTAAAACAAATTATGAAAATTAAAAACGTAATTGCAATTATATTTTGGAAATTTAAAATACATTTCCCAAACAAGGCAGTTATACCATTAAGCTTGATGGCTAAGAAGGAAAAAACATGAAGAGTGGCACTTGTCAGACTCACTTCTCTACATTCAACCTTAATATCATGTCAACAAATAGTTGTATCTTTTTGTTCTCAGTTGACAATAACTCTTTCGGGAAGTTCGATAAATATTTCGAGTTCAATGCTCGAATTGCGACAAGTGTTTCAAGCGACCATTTGACATATAGTTGGTAACACTGACGTCCGGGCAGTTTTTGTAAGTGCTTCTCAGTTGCATTCGAAATGCCTTAGGCCGTTGTAATTTCACAAATTAGACATTAAAATACACCGTGAGTACCTGGAGAATGTTAATTTCTTTCACACTGTCTTTTCTAGTTGGAACAAAACTTTCGTATCCATTAAACATGGTGCCTTAGGTCACTGCGACGGCCCCACTGAATTAACTATTCTGATAGAGCTACAGTTAAGCACTGGAATTAAAAAATAGCGTAATAGTAGAATTGTCAGCGTTTATATTTTAACCACAATGGATCTGGAAATACAGCCTAAAAAATGCTATGCAGCTACATACTATACTTACCGACCAAATCCGCAGTTTTATCTATATGCGAAAGTAGAGATCGACATATAGAGATATAAAACTTGTGTCTACACTATATGCCCAGACAAATAAAATTTTCTAGGAAAATTTGAGAGTCAATTTTCTCGGAAAATGAAACAAAAACATTAGANTCAGTTCACAATAACTCTTTCGGGAAGTTCGATAAATATTTCGAGTTCAATGCTCGAATTGCGACAAGTGTTTCAAGCGACCATTTGACATATAGTTGGTAACACTGACGTCCGGGCAGTTTTTGTAAGTGCTTCTCAGTTACATTCGAAATGCCTTAGGCCGTTGTAATTTCACAAACTAGACATTAAAATACACCGTGAGTACCTGGAGAATGTTAATTTCTTTCACACTGTGTCTTTTCTAGTTGGAACAAAACTTTCGTATCCATTAAACATGGTGCATTAGGTCATGGCGACGACCCGACTGAATTAACTATTCTGATGGAGCTACAGTTAAGCACTGGAATTAAAACATAGCGTAATAGTAGAATTGTCAGCGTTTATATTTTAACCACAATGGATCCGGAAATACAGCCTAAAAAAATGCTGAAAAATAAGTCTTTCTTTTCTGTCACTTGGGCTATACACGAGGCAGAGACGGACTACAATTATTGGTTGCATTGAACTTATCGTACTCTGATCTACTTTCTGCGTGAGGTAATTGAATTGATATGGAAGAGATAAATCAGTCTAAACGGGTAAACAGGGACGTTTTATCAAAACCTTTAGAAACTCCTTGTCCACCGTCAGTCAAAAGCAGGTCTCGGTGGCAGCACAACTTTATCGATTTACCAAGCCGCCTATGAAATACTTGCACTACTGATTTAGCACCTGAATTTTATCTTCGAGTTGTCATCATGGGAAAGAATCGAAAAAAAAAAGATTAAATTTGAATAACTTTCTGCGCTACTTCAAGTTGAATTTCTATTATATTCTAAAATGCAAAGTCATAAAGAAATTTGTAATATGCCATACGGAAAGGTTTATTGATTTCATTAAAACTTAACTAATCTTATAGCATACTGCTATACAGCTACATACTGTACTTACCGACCAAATCCGCAGTTTTATCTATATGCGAACGTAGAGATCGACATATAGAGATATAAAACTTGTGTCTACACTATATGCCCCGACAAATAAAATTTTCTAGGAAAATTTAAAAGTCAATTTTCTCGGAAAATGAAACAAAAACATTCGACGTGTTGTGTTTCTCGCCTCCCTACTAAAACCGCTGACCATTTAGTAATTCGTGTAATAACATTGCTCATCGTGTTTGTTTTTTCACAAGTAAACTCTTGTAACCCTTTTTACAACAAATTCTTGGATTTTGCGAAGTTCGATGAGTAATAACTACTATTTCCCAGAGAACAATAGTTCTACTACTTACTATTGTTTCCACTAAGCGGCTAAGTAACTGCAGTTTCGTCCGTCCGTTAGTGCAAATATTTCAACAATTGCCATTACATCACCCACCTACGGACAAGGAAGTTCAAACAGGGTTGTCTATCATGACTATTGAAAGTGAAGCCACGGCTCAACAGATATTAACGTTGAGAAAGATTCACTTTAGCAAAGGTTACTAAGTTTTAATCTTAAATTCGGCACATTTAAAATGAACAGTTTTCTTCCACGAGGCAATTTAAGATCCTTGTGCGCTTATCTTTTCGGTAAATTCTATATTTGGATTTCTAAGAAATCATTTATTGCTGCATCTATTTTAATGCGGTTTCACGGAAAGTCGAATAAATGAGTGAACGCATTCGCAAAGAACACCATAATATTTTTCTAAGTGCTGTCCAGCGTAGTGCATCATGTAAGTCTGACTGTTCCTTTGTCATATATCCCCTGCGTCAGCTTCTTGACAGTTTGGATACTCGATCAGCACATTTGCTATAGCTCCTGTGTTCCTTGGATCAGATGCCTACTACTTATTTGATTAAGAATACACTTTTAGAACTCCTTATTATTTTCCTTTTTTTTTATGTATTCCCTTGTGACAAGACGTTCTCGGAAATGGCCTTTTCTTAACACTGAGGACAGTTCTTCAAGTCAAACCTGGCAATCACCTACTTCGGTGCTACAGAGCGCCACCTCTAAATACAGGGTACATTACCCTTCTTTCCGAAGCCTTTCGAAATACATTTTATTGTTCCGGTCAATTTTATAGCACCACTTTTTTTGGTTATTTCTTTCTTTACAGCTCCTGGTCACCTGGTTATGGCTGGGATACAGTTTTGAACCCAGTCCTAATAGCCGTGAGCCTGGTACAGTGGAATTATTGTGACCATCGGTTTATATGTATGCTCGCACTCGGAAAACCAGTTTGCCGATAGACAGCAAGATTGACTAGACTATACTAGTCCAGAAGTTCGGCCTTCGGCAACTTTAAAGGCTTGACGCGATTAAGGCAGAGCCTCCTTTTCTCCTTTACACTCATGAAATCAGAATGACGCTCTGCTTGCACGCTGCGTGACACACAGACCGGGTGCTATATATCAAAGACTCAACAGTATTTCCGTCAATTACTCTTTGAAAGAGCATATATTTAAATTCTGTTACCTAAGTGCGAAGCGGTTTAAACATTTCTTTACTAGATTATAAGGAAAGGAAGGATAGAAGGAAAAATCAGTAACTCTTGTACTTACATTTCATAGTCGCGAGAACTCGCATACAGATGACTTGCCTGACTGCAATTTGAGGTTTCGTTCCTCTAAAGGCCAGTCCCCGTTGCTTACGGTTCATAGACATTTTCATTCGTGATTAAAACAAAATTTACGTATCCAGACAGTCCACAGAGTTGACATATACTTTTAAAAGATCGGAGCACAAGGCCGCCACAACGCTTTGTTCCTAACACGTGTTTTCACCACGTGACCACAGCGTGCAAACTACTTTTATACACGATACACTCGCGCGTATTCAATTATTGTGGCGAAGTCTCAGACTATTCATTTATGTTGTAAATGTATGAAAGGAAGATAACGATATGACAGAATTCTTTCAGTGTTGCTAGTTGATGCAAGAAAAATAATTGATGAGATCTTCACTTAATTGTTTTTCTTTTTTTTACTTATCACATTCGAAGTTGACGCTGGAGCAATAGCGCTTATCTTATGTATTACCCTAAATTTTATCAACCAGTTCAATGATACTTCTATTCAGGTCTCATCTAAGTAGTCGCTTACGAGAGCTTAAAGACAAAGGAAAGACCAGCCGGTGATTCAAAAAAATGGTTACGGTCAGGGTTTCTTTTGGTAGAGGTCGTTTACGAGAGCTTTCACTACTAAGCTTAGTAAAGTCATTGTTCAAATGGGCTTTCACAAGCCTGCTCAGGTCGCTTACGAGCTTGGTCGACAGACTGTATGTTCCATAAACGTAACTGCTATTGCGCGGACCCGCGAAGCAGCAGGCTATTTTTTCAGCAGCGATTTGCTTAACTTGATTGTCTCACCAAGAAGCAGACGAATAAAGTTTAATTAGTGAGGATTACCGATTACGAAGAGATCTAGAAGTTATAAAAATCGTGAATTAGCTCTGATTATCCTTTGTCGTTTAGTAAAGTAGTTCTTCATCGCCGCTTACGGAACCCAATTGTACTCTTCAACAACTTCATACCAAATGTACAGCTGACATGAACACATTGTTAATGATGCAGAGCATTGTTCGTTCACGATAGGGGCAAGGGTTTCCCTTCCTTCTAGTTTGGTCTTGATACCACCGGATCTTTCCACTTCTACATTTGGGACGAATCCCGGGGGCCGAATGCAGTTTTGACCCTACTCAGACAGGGCTTTTTTACTTCCTGCGACCGAGGTAGGGCTTTGGAGACTCCCCTCTATAACTTGAATTGAAAACCGCTAAAGATGCGGCCACCAAAATAACTTGATTGACATATTGACGTAATGTGACTCCATTATGACATCATATTGGTGGATATATCGGCAGAATTCAAATCCCTCTCAAAATAGTCATCAAGCAAAAAAAAAACCTTAAATAGTAATTAAGGTGTCTGATAAAATCAAGAAGTTGACTAACACACTATAGCCATGTTATGACGACGTCATTGATTATCTTAAAAAGAAGAAACTGGAACCGTTCGTCATCTTGGGTTTGCCATTTTGAATTAATTAAATGTATTACAGTTTACTTGAAACCCGTATAAATTGAGGTAATCGGGATAAAATTTGCTTATTATTATTATTATTCAACGTTTTAGTGAGGCGGAGGGGACCTCAAAAACCCCCCTCAGGTCTGAATAGGGTTCATCTTGCAACTGAGATCTCCAAGTTATTTCCCAAGCAATTAATATTTCTGATACAAAAGGTAAATTATTGATCTGCTTATACCTCAGTTTTTAGGACGACATGATGGGACAGAAAATGAAGTCTGCGGTTACTGAAAAATGCGATAAAATCAGTCACTTGCTTTGGCTTTAACTTATCACATAATTAAGTCACTGCGTTTTCTATGGAACGAAGAAACTAACAATACAGTTAGAGTTTTATTGGCTTAATGGAATGAAATTTAACAATCGTCAAACTCTATTTATATAGACCAGGGTGTTGCTAACTACAAAATTTATCGAAAGTAGACTTAATACGCAATCAATGTACAGTAGTTTTTACAAATCGTAAATCTATATTCGATTCAGTTAATTTTTTGTTAGATTAACACTAGTTATGCAACTGCAATTCTTTTCAGTGGTATAGTGAAATATCCCAAGAGGGACTGGGTCTTTCTTAGTATACAGTCGACTCTCCCTTAACGGACACCTCTATTAGACGGACACCTCTGTAACACGGACACTTAGAGTTGGTCCCTGCCTTCTTTACTCCCTTTATTTGACTCTTTATAAGACGGACACCTCTCTAAGACGGACACTTGGTGCCGGTCCCAAAGGTGTCCGTCTTAGAGAGAGTTGACTGTACACATGAGCCTTTGGGCGAGTATGTATACAAATAGAAAAATCAAGAGACGAGTGAGACATTTCACGGTATACCACATGAAGTTTCGCATAACTAATTCATTCCATGCCACTAATAATGACGACTTAAAATGGAAACATCTCGACATCACGGTAAACTCAAAGAAAACAGATTTAATAGTCCAATTAACCTCTAAACGACCTTGTCCAAATGATCGACAACTTCAAGTCAATGAATAGAGTTCCTATAGATCTCTGTACAATTTGTCCTGCATCCTGGATAAAATGGAAACACTACCGTCGAACGTTTCTGTTGGGATTTCAGTAGGCTTGTTTTGAAATGTGGATCCATGATCTAGTTTGTTTTAGTTGCCATCGGCTAATAAATTCCTCAACTTCTTTGTCCGTTGAAGTCTGTTTGATTTCCTTTTGTATTACTAATTTAACTTAGTCTTCCTAACCGTCCAAATGGTGGTTAAAACTCGGCTTTTACTATGTTGTTGAATATTACTTTTGGCAATTTTTTTATGAAACGTTTGCTTGTCTGTAATCTGCCTTGTTTTTGGCGGGAAAACTTAAAGGCCGCGTGCACCGCCGGTATTTTTCGGTATTACTCGTTGCATACTGCAGAATATTATGGTTTTCTTGCTTTCTGATTGGCTCTTTTCTTTATACATGGGATAAAATGTCATAATATCTGTAGACACAGCTGTAGACAGGAAGACGTCTTTATTAGAAAGAAAACAAGTTCTTACTCGTACCTTTAACTAAACGAAACTTAACGGCTGTGCTATCTGCTCTGAATTTGTAAGACTAAGCGCTCTCAAGGTTTTATTCCTTTTAAGTATTGGTTGTTGGTAGTCAGTGATTTTTTAAGTCGCTTTGCAATTTATTATCTATTTGTGTACGTATTATTTTACGATAATTGTAGGTAGCTATAATATAGCCTTATACGTGCAATATGTATATATTGCTGCAATGACAATGAGTCGATATATTTCCTCAAGACTCTCTTAACACTTCCATTAGGTTTCACCTTGCCTAGCGTTCATTTCCATAAACTGACCGTTGTCTTTTGCGCGAAATCGGTTTATTTTGCGACGCTTTGGTTTTACAGTGATATAGCATCGACAATTTATTTTAATGACGAATCACTGACTAGCTGTCTCATTTCTCTCTCAAGTTCAATGCCAGTCATATAATTCTGCCAGTTAAGACGCATCCGCGTGGACTGACATTGCACCCGCTAATAAGACATCATCAATACTACTGGCACTTCAACTAATCACAAAAATTGTATACTTTGATTTATCGGTATATATCCTGACGCGACTTTACTAGCATAGGTGAAAATGCCTGCCTGTGTGTTGTGAAGAATGTCGTCACATGTTTTGAAGTGTTTCTTACTTCTGTTAGTTCTTATTTTAAGACACCAAAATACAACAGGTTATT
>CALNXI010001126.1:11508-35481 GCA_942486025.1 Porites evermanni | reverse complement strand
CCCCCCCCCCCCATTCAGACCCTCAAGTTAGTACATATATAAATGTTGTTTGATTGAGGTCATTGAGAAAATGTTTATAATATTGTATTTTACAGCACAATCTTGTATATAAACTTGTTTTGATTCAAGAAATTAAAATCCATGTGAGAATATATCTCTATTATGGTCATATTAAAATATAAGCAATCATTAGGTATGCAAATTTAAAGGTACTGATCACTAAAATCTTCTTAGCAACGAAATAATTTTTTGTAAGAAATTAAGAACCTATTAAGATCCTAAATAGCCTAAATTTATGTTAACCACCATTTATGTAAGAACCTGTTTAGGGTAACCCTGGAAAATGTAGGTTCTTACTCGGGGGTTTTTACTGTAATAGATATGTTAATATTGTAGTACTTGCATAAACTTGTATAACGTATAGTAGTAAGCTACACTAACCGCCTCGATAGAAAATGTAAATAATGTAATGTAAATATTATCAATTATTATTATTCGCATTTATTTTTATTATGAAGGCGGCTCGACTCGATTTTTCAGAGGGAATACAGTCAAGTCAGTGCAGTTACAACTTCAGCATTAAAAAATATATCGGAAAAAGGTTACCACAGATGTTTTATGTGAAGATGAAAATTTGTCTTGAGCTATGTTACTCATTGACATCGGAGTTTCCATGGCAACGTAAAGACGTCGTTTGTATTTCTCTGTAACAGAAGTTTTTTTTTTTTCGGAAATCGCTGAAGAGAGCTTGTACCTCCGTTTACTGCCTCGATTATGGGAAAGCGTATTGGGTATAGCTTGAAAAAAAAAAAATGCTAGTGAATAATGAGGTCCCTCACTTGTAAACACAAAACCTGAAGGAACAATTTGTGATATTGGAAGCCCCATTTAATCATTGCCTTTCTTGTCTTCAATGTCCTTGAAACTTGGAGGCGATTTTAATTGATGACTAATCTCGGAATTGTCAAGTTTGTAACAAAAAATATCAAGCGGTTTCCACGTTAACGTGAAAATTATAGGCTTGAACCAAGTTGCATACAAAACAAGAGGGAACTGAACACAACCTAATCAAATTCTTTACTACTTACAATCGGCCAAAGAAACCCCCCTTTTTTGCTTACACAGTTTCAAATGGATGAAACCATTATGAGATAAAACTTCATTTTCAGAGCTTATCATTTTGTTTAGATATTAGCCAATTAAGCCGATGGCATGTTTATTCACTCTTTTTCAGACCCCTAAAACTTCTTTTCAAAATATTCCAAAACGCTCTTATAGAAATTGTTCAAACTTTGCCATAATTGAGTCAGCCAGGGGAGGTACAGGCCTTCTTAAGCGATTTCAGGAAAAAAGGCAAGTAAAAATCGTAATGGCGTCATTGCGTTGCTATGGCAACTCCGATGTCAATAAAGCATAGATCAAGACAAATTTTTATCTGTGGTAACCTTTTCGCGATTTATTTGTTAATGCCGACGTAGTAGATGCTCAAACTTGAAAGGTTAATTGACCATCTAAAAAATCCAGCCGAGCCACCTTAAATGCATGGCCTTCCCCAAGAGTGGCCTTTGAAATATTTTTGGGGCTCACGGATTCAACGTTAAATCCGTGAGCCCCAAAATTAAGCATTGCAAATTTTGTAACGCAGGATTATAGTCATATCCTGCACGCATATTTTGTGGTGTTTCTTGCTGTTCACACCCGTACAGGAACGTGATTTTGTCTTAATCATTAGGTCTAAAGTTAGTTCCTTAGCTCTATCTTGTTATACTCCTTGATGAGGTCTGTGTGATCAGACGAAACCGGTCGGAGAAATAAATCAAGTAAACAAGATCCAAGCATTGCTTTGTGCTGCTCACTAGTGTTTATCTAACAAATTTTAAAAAAATTTTACTTGTTTCAGTTACAAAAATTGAAAATCTCATCTAAACTTGCAACAAAATCTACGGTACAAAATGCATTTATTACAATAGCAGTATTTATACGGTAGAGAAAAAGATTTACGCTACGAATATACATCCGAGTTTAAGAAATCTTGATTACCTTTGATTAAAATTCTACTTAATATTTCTTTTAAAAATGAATTCGTCTCTTAATTAATATCGTTATCTACTGATGTTCATGCCCGGAAAATAAATGAGCATTCAACATCGAGAAGAGGGACGAAGAGGCTAGATATACTCACTCTCACTACATTAAACAAGAGCGACGGTTTGATTCTTTTGTTGTTGTTGCATTTTTGCTAAAGGCACAACCGATTTCTACGAAATTGGTGATTTCAAACGGATCCATCACTCTTATAGGTTGATGAAATGACTGTAAAAAAAGTTACTGGTGAAACCACTAGCCTCTGATTTGTATAGAGGCAGACGATAAAAGCGCTACTTTATTTGTTATAGGTCAAGCTATTTAAGGCAATTTCGCAACGTACCAAATTTGTGATCACAGGTTTGACTGAGTAAGAAAACAAGTTATTCAAGGCATAAAGAAATACAAGAGAATTACAATCAGGCAACGCAAATTAAAATGATCACGGGGCCGGTTTATCAGAGTTCTAGCCTGAATTTCAGACATCTCTTTGAGTAGCACACTCCTCTCAGGGATGACGTCTCTGAGATAGCCTGCGTAACTGGTGGGATTAGCGGGCGAGTGCTGTAGTTTTGGCGAAGGAGCTGAGTGAAGATTGAACCACTTGCTTCATGCACAAAAGTGTCCCTGGCACAACAACCCCGCCGGCTCCGTCTCCACAACTACAGCACTCGCCCGCTAATACTGCAAGCAAGGCAAGCTATCTTTGAGAAGAGTATGCGACTCCGAGGGATGTCTGAAAAACAGGGCACTATTTATCCTCATTTAGTGTTAAATTTAAACTATGGTTCTTTTTCTCAGCGGTATATTGGTCCGGGACTTCAAAAGAAAATACTCACAATTTACAGCTGTTGCAAAATTTTCCTACCCGTATTTCAACGAGTACTAAAGAAAATTTATCATATATTTCACCTATACTGAATGAACTCGGTTGGTTCAGCATTATTGATGAACTTCTGAAATTGTGTGACGCAACTATTATTTACAAATGCATAAACAGTCTACTCCAACCTATTAGCTATTCATTTCAAACGGTCTGACACTGATGATCATTCAAATAACTCAAGAAACAAAGACCATCTCAGTTTACCTATGTGTAGCACAACGTGGCCTCTGTTATAGAGCACTTAAAACTTGGAATAATCCCTCTGTTGCTACAATGGGAATGTGCTCGCAAACAATGTATAAATTTTATTAGTGATGGTTTATTGATATATTTACGGGGGAGATTTTAATGTGAATAAGTAAATTTGTAATGTGTCGTTTAATAAGAATGTGTGATAGATAGATCTTCCATTTTTCTACTCGATGTAAATTAATTCTGAAAAGTCCCTTTGGGACAATTGATGTATTGTATTGTAATTGTATTGTATTGCTTGGGTATCACCTTATTATTTAAGAAAATGAATTTTCTGCAACAATCTGTGCTTAATGCCAAGGAAAACAGGTAAGATAACTAAAAATACGTCTTTAAGAAAAGGAGTAAGCTGCGACAGGGAAAGTTATAACTATACCGATTATTCAAGAGCTGGTTAGTACAACTTTTTTTCAATCCCTCAAGGCCAGTTATCTCCGTCCACGAGACACTGCCTGTCTTGATAATGTTTAATAAGATAGCTCCACATTTCACAAACCTCTAGCAAATTCTTATTTCCTGAAAGAAAGAAAAAGAGAGAGAAACTTTCTATTACTCTAAAATGCTGGCCACATTACTTATACATAGTTTTGTTAATTAGCGTCTTGGCTTCGATTGCATGTCCAGAATACGTACCAAATAGCGTTTGCCCTAAAACGATACATTTTATGGCCAAGAAATGGTCGACGATTCTACGCAGAAGCATGGTAGGTGTACATTATATTTGTAGCTCGTCTCAGTCTTTAATGGCTACTAGTACGGGTTAAACAATTTGGGACTTAACCATATTTAGGAGCACCCAACGATGGTTTTCCCCTTTAGTTAACATATTGAAAAACCTTTTAAGGCTATCAAGAATAATTTCCTTTTTTCTGCGAAAAAAAGCCTAACGTGGGGAGTTGATGTGAAAAATTAAACTTTAGAAAACCGTATACGTAGGGTTTATAAGCTTAGAATTGCACATGGATGGAATGGTCATCTAAAAATTGTTAGCCGTCCTCAAGTAACAGAAAATTCTAGGCAACATCTACTTCTCCGAACAGATATTTTACAGAAAACAATCGTTGGGTGCCCTTGTATATTTTCTTACCGATGATACACAGGCCTCGTTTTGCTCTCGTCAAAGCAACGTTGATCTGGTGTTCGTCAGTCACAAATCCTAGTTTTTCTCTTAGCCACCCGCCGTTTGGCTCATGATCGATTTGAGATTCTGGCAAAGACCGAACCAGTGATATGATCACAAAGTCGTTTTCACTGCCTAGGGGAAAATATTAACTTGATGAATGAAACCTGGTATTGGTGACCCCCCAAATCCAAGTCAAGTTAAAAGTATCATTCCACCTTCACAAAATGGCTTTCCCTGTCCGTACGAAAATAAAGGACAGGAGTAGTATTCAAGTTTCTGAATTTGAAGGGTATGCGATAAAAATATCCTCGTGAATGCTTTTGTCTGCCAAAACTACTATCATATTACAACGAAATGTTGTAAGTTTTTGTCGTCACCCCTATCCCCTAGCCATATATTTAGCCTGTGGTATATTATACTAAGCCCGCGTTACGAGCCGGGAAGCAGCGAAAACCGAAAACGAGGCGGGAGTTGGAAGTCTGCAGTGAGCAATGGCTAATTGGCGAGCACGAAAATGCATATTAACTATATCAATTTTAACAAAATTAACCGTTTCGGCAATTATACTAATCTCATAGGGCCGCCCTTGAAACGAAAGGCTCTTGGCGCCTTCCATTCAACCCCGGTTCAGGGTACATCAAATGGAATGGACCATTTCGGTTTGATCCGACTAGAATATTCGAGACCAGCTCTGAGGTGGTCGACTTTGACCGGTCATTTCGGTCAATTCGAACGAAATTTCCCTTTCCATTTGTCAAAATTGTTGTCCCCAGTACATCTCGTTTATATCCTGCTTACAAGAACAATTACCGAACGCGTAGAGGCTTGGTTCAGGTCTGCGCAACCGGAATGTACCGTTCCATTCGGCGCGTGAAATTTCCGAAATTTCCGAAATTTCAAACGGGAATTTTTGTTGCATGGAAAGTGCACAGTCTACTTTCAACTTGATGTTTTATTACCCCCCCCCCCCCCCCCCCCCCCCCATAGGCACAACCGATTTCTACGAAATTGGTGATTTCAAACGGATCCATCACTCTTATAGGTTGATGAAATGACTGTAAAAAAAGTTACTGGTGAAACCACTAGCCTCTGATTTGTATAGAGGCAGACGATAAAAGCGCTACTTTATTTGTTATAGGTCAAGCTATTTAAGGCAATTTCGCAACGTACCAAATTTGTGATCACAGGTTTGACTGAGTAAGAAAACAAGTTATTCAAGGCATAAAGAAATACAAGAGAATTACAATCAGGCAACGCAAATTAAAATGATCACGGGGCCGGTTTATCAGAGTTCTAGCCTGAATTTCAGACATCTCTTTGAGTAGCACACTCCTCTCAGGGATGACGTCTCTGAGATAGCCTGCGTAACTGGTGGGATTAGCGGGCGAGTGCTGTAGTTTTGGCGAAGGAGCTGAGTGAAGATTGAACCACTTGCTTCATGCACAAAAGTGTCCCTGGCACAACAACCCCGCCGGCTCCGTCTCCACAACTACAGCACTCGCCCGCTAATACTGCAAGCAAGGCAAGCTATCTTTGAGAAGAGTATGCGACTCCGAGGGATGTCTGAAAAACAGGGCACTATTTATCCTCATTTAGTGTTAAATTTAAACTATGGTTCTTTTTCTCAGCGGTATATTGGTCCGGGACTTCAAAAGAAAATACTCACAATTTACAGCTGTTGCAAAATTTTCCTACCCGTATTTCAACGAGTACTAAAGAAAATTTATCATATATTTCACCTATACTGAATGAACTCGGTTGGTTCAGCATTATTGATGAACTTCTGAAATTGTGTGACGCAACTATTATTTACAAATGCATAAACAGTCTACTCCAACCTATTAGCTATTCATTTCAAACGGTCTGACACTGATGATCATTCAAATAACTCAAGAAACAAAGACCATCTCAGTTTACCTATGTGTAGCACAACGTGGCCTCTGTTATAGAGCACTTAAAACTTGGAATAATCCCTCTGTTGCTACAATGGGAATGTGCTCGCAAACAATGTATAAATTTTATTAGTGATGGTTTATTGATATATTTACGGGGGAGATTTTAATGTGAATAAGTAAATTTGTAATGTGTCGTTTAATAAGAATGTGTGATAGATAGATCTTCCATTTTTCTACTCGATGTAAATTAATTCTGAAAAGTCCCTTTGGGACAATTGATGTATTGTATTGTAATTGTATTGTATTGCTTGGGTATCACCTTATTATTTAAGAAAATGAATTTTCTGCAACAATCTGTGCTTAATGCCAAGGAAAACAGGTAAGATAACTAAAAATACGTCTTTAAGAAAAGGAGTAAGCTGCGACAGGGAAAGTTATAACTATACCGATTATTCAAGAGCTGGTTAGTACAACTTTTTTTCAATCCCTCAAGGCCAGTTATCTCCGTCCACGAGACACTGCCTGTCTTGATAATGTTTAATAAGATAGCTCCACATTTCACAAACCTCTAGCAAATTCTTATTTCCTGAAAGAAAGAAAAAGAGAGAGAAACTTTCTATTACTCTAAAATGCTGGCCACATTACTTATACATAGTTTTGTTAATTAGCGTCTTTGTGCTGCCGGCGTGGCAGCGTGTAAAGTGCAGCCCGCGCGTGGGGATAATTGTGTCAATGTTCAAATATGACCAAAGGACTTTATTGCGATGTGGGAAGGACGCCCTTCAGCTTTAAACTTAGGTTTTACCCCCCCCCCCCCCCCCCCCCACCAAAAAAAAAAAAAAGAAACATACCTTGGCTCTTTACAATCGAAGTTACTGACACTTTCGATATGCCATTGGCAGCGAGGTCTTTTTCAATTATATGACATTGAGCGCGGTAAGGACTCAAAACGGAAATTTGATTTTCCGTTACCACATCTTTTCCACAAGCCAGCAGTTTTTTAAGCACCTCCACCTGAAAAGAACAACAAAAAATACAACAAAAACAACAACTAAGTTGTAAGGTGGTTGTCGTGTTGTCCTTTACTCTCTTACAGCATTGAAATCATTTCCGTTTATAAACTCAAGCTCAATTCATATAATAATAAAAAAAAGAACTAAGTTATCTCAGTGAAACTCTGTTATAATGAGCGAATTACCAAGAGGATTTCTTTCGTCATACTGGTAGAAAGATTCTCACTGTATCATTACAAAATTCTGATAATTCACAAAACAAGGAAAACACGCCCTATCTTGAGAGGCCGTTATACTGAAAGCGTTTGAGAAGGATTATCAAGATGTTTTTTAACTATGACGTTATATCTTACCGGCTATACTTACGTCCGAGTTCCCAAATTTTTAATTTTTCCTCAGAACGCTCATCTTAACTCACCACTTTGGCTTTCTCCTTGACATTACTCTTGGATTTTTCATGGCCTTCCTCTGCTGTCACCACCAGCTCTTCCTCTTCGCCAACAACATTGCAAAATACCAAGGGTACGTAACCTGTTTCACTGTGACTTGGCCAAAACTGAAGAAAGTCTCTGCTCACTCTTGCTGTTTGTTCCCGCTTGTTAACTGAATCCGCGGTTTTCAATTCGCTGCTGTAAAAATGCTCTGAGGGAAACTCGCAGATGTCCTTGTGCTGAAAAGAATAGAGTAGGCTTCAGTTTTTGCTCACTTTTGGGTCGGGAAACACGAGAAGTTAAGAGGCAAATAGTCGGTTCAGTACAAACAGACTGGCCTTTTGGAGGAAGAATTGGTCATAAACTTTCGGGAGAGTCGCAGTACATGAACGAGAGAGTTGTTCCCGACATCTTTCGCCGGTCAAGCATATGACTTATGATTGTTGCTGTAACATTCAGCTCTGCTGGTCTCCGTCAAGATGAAGACATAATTAACATGGCTCACTTACCATTCTGTACTGTTGTTTAAGCATAAATGCCCGATCGGCGTAACGTTCGAACAGAGACTTGTTTAGTCCAAGCGACTTTGCGACCTTGTTCTTCACAATTGGTTGAAGCTGCATGTGATCTCCAATTAGAACCACTTGATACGCGCTTGACCAGTGAATCGGAACAAGAGTTTCTGGCTCCAGACACATGGCACATTCGTCCACTATACACTGAATGATGTTATTACAGGCATCTCTCACTCTTTTACTTCCGGCCACACAGCAGGTGCAGAGAACAATCTGATGGTAACTGCTGTTACACACGCTTCTAAAAACCCACCTTTCGGCTTCTTTTATCACCTTTGATAAGTAAGGATACAGAAGTGTTATTGACTACGTGTGAAGTCAAGATGGCTGGATATTGGCCAACAATGCAAGTTCCTTTTTGAAAAAAAAACAAGAAGCGAAGTCGAGACCAATAGAGACTTCAAAAAAGAGAACCAGACTAATATCCAGCGAAAATCACCGAACAAGTAGGATCAATAAAGGGTGTTTTTCTCGCGGGATCAAACCGAGCACATGCAGTCAGATCTCAGGATTCGCTTCATCTAACCCGCTCCCGGAAAAAGCCATAAAATAATAGATGATACTACTAATATCTGGGTCCTAGAGCTTATTTTTCCCCACATTTTAGCAAGTGCTGGTAAGAAAAAATGGTATTAAGGATGCAGGTCTCGCATGGACGGTTACCTTTCACACGGCTGTAGGAACTGTAGGGTTTCGTCCGGAAAGGCAAAGTTCAATTATCTCAGACAAATGAAGACTTATCCTAATGTAATTATAACCAGAGCAGACGAAATAGACTGCTTGATAGCAGTGAAATTTTTATCATCATTAAGTACTACTTACTAGGTTTAACCTACTAGGTTTCTTACTTAATCAGTCAAAAGCTTCAAATCTTCCAATAGCTTACATACGTCTAATATGGCAGCGATAAGATCTTTAAACGTGCTTGTCTGATATAGTTAGTATTCCCTTTGTGTGGAGAGAAGCTGACTGTTTATTAAGTTTGGGTTTTTTCACGTTTATCATAAAATATCATTTGATTTCGTGAAAAATGTACACGCAATAAACAAGTCAATGTATCAAAGTTCACAGTTTATGCATTGCAATCACATTTGAAATCAGCACTATTGACACAACCTGCAAATATTCCTCCACTATCTCGTCTGCCACTTTTTTCTTTGCTCTCCTCTTTCTGGCAAAGAACTTCTCATATTCCTTCAGCAGCCGTGCCTTTGGTGACCTTTCTTCGTCTCTAATTACATGATGCAAGGAAAAAGGTCTCAATTTTTTGGGAACTTTGTGGACAGAAGTTTGTCGAATGCTTTTCACTTGATTTGGAACCGGAAACTCTTCTTCTTCAATTACGTTTCCGTATACTCGGAGGATCCGAATGCCCTTGATCTTCATCAAATACTCTAGAGAACAAGTACATCTTTAAATTAATAAACGAGTGAATGTTTCAGAAATATAATAATGTTGGATGGATGGATAGTTGGGTGAATGAATGGATGAATGAAAGGATGGATGGATGCATTAGTTAATGAGCTAAATAAATGGCTGAATGACCAAAGTTTATTAATAAATGAAGGGCCGAGGAGAGGGTATAACACAATTTCAATCTATTCCAAGACAATACTTTATGAAAACCAACCCACCTGCAACAACGTCTACCGATTTGTTCGAGGGACCACAATACAGGACCTGCCGAGGGGCTGTATCTGGAGTTTGGTCTCTTGGTGTGTCCGCTGGAGGGTCGTCACGAAAGTTTAATTGCGAAAACCAGTAGGCGATATGAACTCCTGTTACGGTTTTTCCAGTTCCTTAAAGATGAATTTGAAGACTTACATTAAAAATCAAATGTCAACGAGTATTAGGAGATGGCCCTTTTTGGCACAGACTGCAATTTATGATAGATGACCCGCAAAAGGAAAAGGAACCCATTTGTTTTAACACGAACCCATTGTTGGAAATGAAACACATACACGCAAAATGGCTTGTGACAGTGGAAAGGATCAACACCAGGGGAAAAACAATACGCAAACAAGAAAAACGAACATAACGTCCTTGCCAATATAATAAGAAAAGGGGTGGGGTGAGGTTGGGACGGGACTGAAACTACATTATGACTTTTACAAAATACGTCCTTAGTTAAGTTATACTTAGAGACGATAGCCAAAACTACCTGGTGGTCCTTGAATAAGAGTAAAGCGCCCTCTCAATGACCTTCTTACAGCCGTCACTTGATCGTCGTTGAGATGTTGCAGCTTGCAGTCACGATCATGGTCGGCAATCGAGAGGCTTTCATTTGGTAAACCAATTCTGAGGCCTTAGAATTAGATAAAAAGCAGTGGGCTAAACAATATAATAAAAGAAAATCAGCCAAGCCTATGAGCAGTATTTCGATCAATTTTTCCAGAAAAGCCCTGCAAACGAGGCTGTAGAGCAATTCAAGCAATTACGCGCTAGAACCACACTTATTGATCCAATTAAACATCACATTAATGAGCAATGAACATTTACTTTGCTGCAGGAGCAATAACCGGTCTCAGTATGCCAAGTTTTTCTCTTATTATTTTAGCTTATCTCACAAACATTACACCAAAACATTAATACTTGAGACATTAAAATCCGAAATTGTTTATGACCACTACAAAATAATTAGTGGCCCTTTTTTCGTCCTGTGTCAATTTTGCATATTCATAATATTCTACGAGAGAATCTTGAACCTTTGGAAGGAAGGATACTTATCATTTGTTACTAGAATGCTAAATATAGGTACCTCTAGGCAATCATGCACGTGAAAGTAACTCTCTTACGTGGGAAAATAACATAGCTCTTTACTCACCTGGTAATCGTGGTGCTTTTCCTAAGCAGATAAGGCGTGCAAGCTCCGTAGCCCTTTGTAGATCACTCAAAGTCGAAATCATTCGCCTAGAAATAAACAGAGAACTCGCAATCTAATAACAAATGGTCCAAGTATTAAAAAAAAAAATGATGAAACAGTTTTTTGCTGACTCTGTTATAGACTTTGAACAAAGTCCTCTCGTGAAGTCGACTTGCGGCAGATCTAGGTTTCATCATGGTGGAAAGTGTACTTAGCGTATCTGACTAGTTTACAACAAGTGTAACTACACTGCACCTCGGCTTGGCAGCGACCACAGAGCTGTGCATGTTGTGACAAAGATCGAAAGTATGTATGAATATGTAAGCTTAACTTTAAAACAAAAATATCTTCCTTACGTAGGTGTATTGATTTCTTTTCGCCAAAAACACAATCAAAATGCTTTGTCAGGGATCCAGTGATGCAATGAGTTCTACGACCTTCTCGAATCATTTGTGGGAGCATATAGAAACTCTGAATGTCACTACTTGGCATTTTAATGTTTATACACTCACTGTTTTTGTATCACTTGCTGCACTTGCTCGTTTGATTTTTGCCACATCTACCCGTGCATAAATGCCATTTACTTTCCACGAAAAAATTCGTAGACATTATTTAATATATACCAATGAAAAGGAGGATTTTTTAATTTTCATAACCGCGGACATGCATTTCGTGATTGTTGTTTTTTCACAACCCGCACAGCGCCGCAGTAGCGTTGCATGATCGCAGCCGAGAGCAGTACACTCGCTGTAAATCAGCCCACGTAACTGCAACTAAGCAGCTTAAGTGAGACCTTTTCTTTATAGAAATTCGGTACACTTAAATTTCACACAAACCTTACGCAAAAAGGAGTGCTCATCGATAGAATTTATCGCATTAAACACACACAGAAAATTTCAATCTCAACGCACCACATAAGGCACCTCCGGTTCTCACAAAACTACGAAAAATAGGTTATTCTTTCTCCAAAGACACTGAATTAACGTAGAAACAACTTTACGCCATACATTCCTATGTAGCGACTCGCAAACGGCGGCTGCAAATGTAGCAGTGAAACTTCGGTGCTTAAAAAAAGTTAGAATCTGGCGGCCGCACAGGTCATCTTGAAAATAAGATAAATTTTTAAAGAGACTTTCCTTAAAACTCACGACCCACTTTCCGAACGGATAATGTTGAGAAGCTAAAAGCAGATGATTGCTTACAACTTCAAGTATTCAGAAAGATAAGCGTGGAAATGCGAAAGGTAGCAAAGTAGGTATCAAGATAAACAGTGCACTTAGCTTATCAAGCCATTTTACAGGCACTCCACTCAAATGCTTAGAAACATTGATATTATACAAATAGAACATATCAGGATTTAAAATCCTAAGTGATAGAAAGCAACCAGTTAGGATTTTACAAGCGTGGCCGAGGATTTGTACTCGGGATTTCACGTCTATTGAATTCTGTATATACCGTCAAAAACAAGGCCGTTGTCCTGCATATCGAAAGAATTAAAACTCTTGCCACAGGTCTAAACCATTTCACAAGTGTATACTAGGCTGAGAGAAAGGAGGTTCATGCAATTTACTAAGAAAGTTCTAGAGACGAACAGGCATTCTTTATTGGTGCTTTAAGAAAAAAATGCCTAGAGAATAATAAGAGGTTCATAGGTTTGAAAGTTCACGACATCCCTTTCAGGCCTAACACTGGAGCTCAGTGTAACGTCATCCCACAAATTATTTGTAAGGAAAAGGGTTGTGTGGTTGACAGTAGAAGGTGGTCAAAGCTGTCTCCTATTCAAACCATGAAATCATGTGAAGAGACAAAGTCAAGAATCAACTGTGTCGGATGGAAAGGATGGGCACTATCACTACAACTGAGCAACCCATCAAGTGGGTCAACCCAATTTTTGTAGTCCGAAAGCCGCATCGGGAGATGTTCGTATCTGCCCTTATCCTGTTGATATGAATAAAGCGGTTAAAAGAGAGCATTGCCCCTCGAAACCGATGGGAGAGGTAGCCACAAAAGTCAGAAGCGAAAGTTTGATAAGTTGGTGTTCTACCAGATCAAATTGGGCGAGAACTTGGCTTACTACTACGTTTAACATGCCGTTTTTAGGTTTAAATTTGAAAGGTTGCCATGTCTGATATCCGCCCAAGGATCTTTTGAAAGAGCCATGATTAATATATCACGACACAGAGAAATGCAAAGTTATTGTTGATGATTTCCTAATGCGAGGAAAGAATACAGAGGATGGTGATCACACATTGATCATGATCAATACTTTGTTCACAGGTTTTGAACAGAGTATTGGGTGGGGAATTATTTAAAATTCCATGAGCAAAAGCGCATGTTTCACAGGCAGGAAGTTAAAATGTGGAATATTTTTCGGGACTGATGGTTTAAGATCCCCAACCCGGACGGAATTCAAGCCATTTTGAACATGCCATTTCCACAAGGTCGCAATGATTAATATATATGCTGAATGACCTGCATAAGTTCATCTCCAATTTAGCTTGCATTTACAATCCACTTCATGAGCATTTGGAAAAATTATTGAAATGGTAGTGGATGGAAGCACAACAGAAAGCATGACAAGAAATGATCGCTTAATATATCACCTAAAGTGGACAAGCATTCATAAAACTGCTTCTAAAGCCAGGGAAAAACGACGTTTCCTTGGTCGGTTCTCGGATACCTAGTTTTAGTTACTTGTAATGGCTCACTTTAATGTGAGTTTAACTTTTTCACTATGATGTTATTGTCTTCGGCATCTGCACACCTCACGATTGCATTTATGCAGCTATGATAAGAAGTAAACAAAAAACTCTGGTTGTCTATGTCACCGCAGCGCATTAAGCAAACGATACTTCTTGAACAACAGGAGGGTTTTAAAGTCAAGAAACAACCTGGTGACCAATTCCTCTTTCAGATACCCTTAGCAATGCTGGTCAGTTGGAGTCTGTATCACAGGAAGACGAGTTTCAACTGTCTGTTTGTTAAATGTTGATCGTCTTAATACTCCATATAATATGCGAAATGAGAAAATCCATGACAGTCACTATGGGATGGAGAAATGCAGAGCTAAAGAGAGTTTGTTCTGGCCCAATAAAAGCAAGGACGTTGAAGTAAATGTTGCCAGTTGTGGATTTCGTGTAAAGAGTATAATAGCGCTTTTACTGTGTGCAGTACTGTACGGTACTGTTTATATGTTATCGAAACAAACAGCTCATTTCTTCCCTTACAGCTGGGTTGGGTAAGGTGTGGACTGAGGAACCAGAGGTCCGATCAGACATCAGTGTATTGAACGACCACTTTACTCCCGCTCCATTCCAGTTCTGTGCTTACTTTGCCTGCCTGGACGGCCGAATTCAGATAAATCACATAAAAGAGGGTTCTACATTCCCTCTTCTTCTTCAAAATAGGCATAGAAGTGCCAACGTCTTAGCGCAATGACGTTTTCATCTAATCTGAGGTAAGGTCCTGGTCACACCCATCATGATTTCACCAGTTTCTTATGGACGCTGGCAAAGTTCCGGTCGGGGAAGATCAGTAGATCAGCGCTCTCGACAAATTTGCTAAACGGGCAGCACTGTATGTACGACATGGTACTGTAAATGACATACAGTAAATAAAAAATCGTTTTAGTAAAAGTCTGGACGTTTGGAGATGCATTTAACGCCTGACAATAACTACCTGAACAAAAAAACCCTATTGGTTGCAGGCTAGTAATAATAACCTGAAAGGAATAGTCTGTTTTATTATCTCCACGGTACAAATCCAGCTGCTTCTCTTTTCTAAAAGATCCGTAAATTCCATTGAATGTTGAAAGAGCTTAAGGGTGAAGTTCATCTGTTGGCTGCCAGGTACAATAATGTTGCAGTGACCAACCCAGCAGGTCTTTCTCGATGCTTGGTTCCTTTCTATTTCATCCCAAACGTCGTCATTTTTTCCACATTCTCCGCGGTATTCAGAGGACGTACTTAACTCGTTTTCGCTAAAACGGGATGGGCTATGCAAGGCTCCTGAGCATGACTTTGGGCAAGCAAATCTTACGCAAGCATAATCTCCCGTGAAAATCTCGATTTGTCTTGTTTTACAGTACTTCTCTTCGAGTCGAAACTCTCCGACAAATTTACCACTTTCATCCTCCCTCCATTCCACTTCAAGGTTCTGGAGAGTGAACGTATCGTCATTCTTTACGGCAACTGTCGCGGCTTCCATAGCAACTATTGGCCTCCAATCATAAACATAGGCGTTAATGGATTTATAAAATTGCTGAGAATCTTTGCCTGATGCAGCCGTTACGAAACATTTATCGGATAGCTTTCTGTGCTCAAGGCAGACGTTGATATTGGGTGATAAGTTGAAACATTGCACTTCAGGTGAGATAAATGCTTCAGCGTTGCTTGCTGAGAGTTGTATGCTGACACTGTCACCAACTTGAAGAACCAAGGATGTCTCTACGAAGTGCACGTTCTTGATCTCATTATTTGACGTCGCGGCCAACGTTTTTCTTTCACCCCTTTCCTGATTATCCTTTGTTGTCTTATCGTTCTTCTTGTTTTGTTCTTGATAGTCCAACTCATCGTCAGAATCCTCGTTATAGTCATCGTTATTTTCATATTCTTTATCAAAATCACTCTCTTCATCTGTATCATCATCGCAATCACCACGGCCATCATCATCATCATCATCATCCTCTTCCTCTTCATCATCACCATCATCATCATCGACGGCATCGTCATTATCACTATCCATGTCGTATTCATGGTCTCCATGGTATACCTCTTCACAGTATGGGTTTTCCGTGATTCCCTGTTTCTCAATCCTTCTTATTAATGTGTCTATTTCTTCTAAACTTGCGTTCAATCCTTTATCATCGTCATTTTTAATGGCATGCAAAACGCGGTGCCAGAGATCTCCAGGAATGTTGTATGACTTACACGTTGACCGTTCACAAAGCAAAGACAAAATCTTCTTCCAGTCTTGTCGGAGACTGCGACCTTGAGCCTTACTTGAGAGCCGTTTTGACCGTTCAACATTCTTTGTAGAAGCATCATACATTCTAAACTTCCACTTCAGTTGTACAGTTTGAAAAGACTCGCCTAGTTGCGGTTGCTCAACTGGTCCAAGGTGACTTATTTTAATTTTCCTTTGTTTTGGAGAGAGATACTGATGTATCTCTGACATAAGATGCAAGCTAAGGAAATCCTCTCCAATCATTTCAACGACAGCGGTAAACTCACAAGTTGCAATCTTGAGTTTTTCCGCCACTTGGACCCGGCCGCAATCTTTCTCAAAAGCCGTTGATCTGTCAGACAGATATCCACATCGGCGAACAACTTGGGCAACTTCGTCTACCGCTGGGTCTTGACTCGCAGGTTCATTAAGCAACAAACGATGGGCCAAAATGTCAAGGTAACGACGAATAGGGGAGGTGAAGCGAGTGTACCCACGAACATTTAAAGACCAGTGTACCCGGTGCTCCTCTTCCACTTCAGCCGCTCTTACATCCTCAGCTTTACTTGTTACATAATTAAGAAAAGAATGGGCGACTGCAAGTTGAGGGTAGACATTATCGTTGCAAAGCAGAAGTTTCAGATCTCTATTATTGCGATGGCGCCGTTTATTACAAATGTCGCTCCACGTAGACTTTGGCATGACAAATGATTGCATGGAATCAAGATCTTGAATAGAAGCCAAATGTTTACTAAGAGAAAGCGAAAACTTGGCAAAGTCCCCAAAATTCTCACGCCATTCTTCCAGCTTACGTCTTTTTGGTGGAAGCTGGATTCTCAACGGCGAGAGCCCCGGTTTTTCGGTAAGAAGGTATTTGGCCACAGCGGTATTGGTCAGGATCATCATTTCTTCAACCATTTCGTGAGCCTCAAAGTCTTGCTTTCGTTCTGGGTATTCAAAATGAAAGAACGATGCATCGGAAAGACGAATTCTCCGTCTCCTCTGGGCTAATAAACTTAAGCCACGTATACTTTTTTCTATCTCGAACGTCAACTCTCCATCCCCGGAACTGCAATGAACAGACTCTCCAAGAATTATTCTCTGCGCTTGTGTATACGTCAAACGGCATTGCGAGGTTACAATCGTTCGACAGAAGTCCAACGTTCCTTCGTCTTGAATACGACCTTCTTGGTCCAAAGTGATAAATATAGAGATCGCAAGCCGATCTTGTTTTGGCAGCAGACTGCAAATAGAATGGCTTAGCTCCTTTGGAAGCATGAGGACTTCTCCGCCACGGTGCCCTTTCAAGTAACTAAGTCCTCTCTTTTGAGCTTCCTGGTCGATTTTACTTCCTTCTTGAACAAAATAAGACACGTCAGCGATGTGGATGCCGACTTTGTAGAGACCATTTTCTAGTTCTTCGAGAGTTAAGGCATCATCCAGAGCTTTACTTCCGGGAGGGTCAACTGTAAAAGAGTTCAATATATGTCGACGGCTCTTTTTTTCATAGAAAGGGACATTCGACCAGTCCCTGGTGTGTCTTTCCACCTCTTTAGTAACTTCTTCTGGAAATTCTTCTTTCAGATTATATTCATTTTGGAGCAGCTTGAACGCGTCTGTAAGATTCTTTCCTCTGGGGATCGTCTTGGTCACTATTCCCAGAGGGTAAGGAAATTCAGATCTCCACTGTAAATATTGGACTACAAAGTAATGAAATGGTGAATTCCGAAGAAATTCCCCATCTTGAAATTGTGCGTGACGAAAAAGTAGACGAACATAAGCAAACATTTAACCTTGTGGTGCTTATCTAAGCAGCAATTCCAATCGATAGCCCCGGTAACTAATGTTTATAGGAAACATTAGCCTCGGGTTTTCCCTTGACATCGTGCACACAAACTGCCGTTCACGGAGATTGATCGCATGATGTCGAATACCGCATACTGAACCTTTCAGTTTTGCAGATCCTTGTGGCTCTTCACAGTTGTTGGAAGGTTTTTCCAACAGCTTAACTACAATGACATCTCGATCAAAGCTTTGTCGTGTGTTTCCTTCGAGAATAATGTCTTCGCTATCAGAGTCTCGTAACTCGCCATACGCAGGTCTCTCTCTATCGAAGTTAACTCTTAATGTGCATTCGCGATAGTTTTCAGGGTCTTTATCTAACAATCGATCAAGATATTCCGTTTGTAGTCGCTCCTGATCGTGCGCATTACGTTGGCTTATAAGCCGTTCGGTGCGTTCGCTGTACTTATATTTCATGTTGACCAGAGAGATGTTAACTTTCCCTCTCTTTGTTGTAATCTTAAAATCTCCGTGAACTATTTTAGTTCCAGTGGTCGTATTATCTATCTGCTGTTCTTGAACATCATGAAGCTCCAACTCATCTACGTCTTGTTCTGTGCAAGAATCTAGTTTTCTTGTTTCCTCTGTGTTCTCTTCACTCTTCGCCTTAGCTTTGAGCTTTTGATTAAGTGCTTTCTCCTCACACTTTTTCTTTAGGGCCTGAATGATAGGATCCATAGATTTCGGAGGAACAGTTTCGTCAACGTTGTCAAATTCTGCGAAATCATCAGCGTTACCGTCATTTTCAGACAGCTCGTCACTTGCATCAGTAGAGTCGAGTGCACTTTGATCTAAAACATGATGCTTGGCAACTTCAGAAAGGTCGTGCATTTGAGAAAAACGGCTCGCCTCATTTACAGGTGACGAGTTATCTTCTATTTCTAAAGGTGTATCCAAACAATTTTCAAGGAAACGAGATGACGAATCGCTAGCATCTTTGGAAGACTGCAGAATGGTGGCAGCTGTCTTTGTTGGCACAAACTCGGACGCGTTAATGTTTAGACCACTTTGGGAAATACTTTCTTCCAACTCAGCGTGCTCAATACCAAACAAGTTTCCGTCATCGCTGCATCGCTTGATAAACTCTTCCCATAATCCTTGGCAATTACCCATGGTTCTCAGTGAGAAGGGATCACCGACTACTGCAATGAGTGACTGGGCACGAGTGAGAGCGGTGTTGAGCAACTTTGGGTCTGACAGAAAGTACAAGTAAGGTTTCTCGGTCGAACTGTCATCGACAATGCGTGACTCCTGGCTTGAATGAAGAGTACGAACTGTACTGACGAACAGAGCTCGGAATTGTTTTCCTAATTAAAAAGGAATGCATAAATTCAAAATTAAAAGAGGTCCTGAAAAGGGAACTAAAGCAGCTAGAAAAAAAAAATGTTCTCTTTTCCAAAAATTTCCGATTAAAACACAGGTTACGTCAGAACAGAGCAAGATTAACAATAACGTTTAAAACCTCCTTTAATTGCATTGTCTTTGAATAAAGCAAGGAGGAGGAGTAGAATGAGATATAAGAGTTTCTATTAAAACTACTGTTAGCTGCTACTGCTGCTACTAATACTGCTACGATGGCGCTCCTACAAATTGAGCAAAAGCGTGGCCAAATTTGCAATTTTCGAATTCTACTTCTCTCTCTCTCTTTTTTTTAGAGTTGTTAAATTGCAACTAAAATCTCACCTCCCGAACTTTCACCCTTTCGCAGTTTTCCAGTCCCGCCAGATAATATAACTGTTAATGAATTTAAGTTCTGAACGCCAAGATCCAGTTGAATACCGGCAGTTACTTATACCTAAATATTAATGGTTGACGAGAATCTTTAACTTGCCTTGGACGTTTTCAATAGTTTCCACATCTATGTCTCCAAGGCCCACTTTTCTAAGCCCATCTCGAATTGTCTTAACCTAAGCATAAATAGAGATAAAGAGTCAGGGCGGATACTACTAGATATACATTAATACCAATTATGGCATTATTTGTAGACAATGTCAACGAACAGACTGATGATTTTTGAGGGAAAATTACTCTGACTATAAAAGGTTTCTGACGGCGCCAAAAGTAGAAGTGGCATTTTCTAAATGAAGATGGTTTGCTTGTTAAAAAAAATGAGCCTTTTAGATTTCTTCCCTTGACGATAGATGCCTTTGACATAACGTCCCATAGTTCTTTCTTCTCAACACTAACCTCTGGCAATTGGAAAGAAGTGTTCTACCTGATAACTATATGATGACACCACTGCAATTTGACTGAGGTTCTTTGTTCTCCATTCTTCAGGCCAGCATTCGGATAGTTCCTTGACTCGTTTCACAACTTCGTTTACTTCTGCCAAGTTGCGAAAAGAGGCACTGGTCTCGTCGAATTCTTCGTTTCCAAGAGCAGCAAAAAATAGGAGCGGTCCTAAACTAGGATGAAGAGGCTGGTCGCTACCTGAAGTTAGCCGACCTCCGTAAAACATGTCGGACGAGAACTGAAGCACCCGTTTATTTGAGCGGTAGTTTTCTGTTAGCAGGATAAGATTTGGGTCCAATGTTGGTTCCTTTCGACGCTGCTTGTAGTCGTAAAATAATCTTTCCTGTAAGGAAATTTGAAATCCCCACTCCTTTGCCTGTGGCGAGAACACATCAGGACTCATCTACAAATAATTAAAAAGCGCACTCAATTATAGGAGGGCAATATAACATCAAGGACGTTTCGTTTATATGTTGCAGTTTCAAATGGAGCTTTCACTGAAATTTACAGAAATTAAGTCTTGACGATACCTGCATATTATCAAGAACAGTCAAACTAAATAATCAGGAGAACATTGTCAAAAGCTGAAATACTATAAACTAATATTCGTAAGAAATTACATCTATACTAAAACCTTGACTAAAACCTTGACTTAAAGTCAAAGTTTGCTACACCCAGCTTTCGTCGGTAAAAAGTTTAAAACCTCAGCCGACCTTAAAGGTCAACAAGTTATAATGAAACCTTCAGCACTTGTTGTTGATCCATCCGTCGCCACCGTTTTTGCATGCTTGCAGCAGCTCAATTTTAACGTCCCTGCCTAAAGTTACCGTCAAATTCCGAAAATAAGCCCCTCCAAATATAATCCCCCTAGGCGGGTTCAACGTGTAAAATACCATTAGAGTCAAGGAACCGCTAGTTATGGTCTAGTGAACGATGCCACGTTTGCTTGGAGGGTACGTTGTTGCTAAGAGACTTTTTGCAAAAACGGTAAATTTACTTCCAACTATAAGGCTAGCGCAATCGATTTTGAAACGCAAATTTCCCTCCGTAGATAAGCCTCTCCGAATATAAGCCCCTCCAAAAATAAGCCCCTCAAAAAGGGCCTTTGAAAAATATAAGCCCCGGGGCTTATTTTCGGAATTTTACAGTACTTCTGTTCAAGAATCAATCGAAAGTAGAACCTTCTTCTTGATTAGGTGAGAAGCCTTCAAAGTTTGGAAGAGTGATAAGTACCTGCATATGGTCTCCAGTGAAAATCACTTTGGTATTGTTTCCTGCTAGTGTCAGTGGTGTTAACGTTTCCGTCTCCAAGGCCTGTGCAGCTTCATCGATTAAAATGTGTGAGAAATATCCACGATGAAGATGCATATCAAAAAGAGCTCGTGACATTGCGAGAGTTGATATGATAACTCTATGACGAATCACCTCCTCACGAGTTGGAAGTCTAAATGCCTCTGTTGGCTTTCCTCGGTCAGAGATAGGGCAGTATCCCTTTACAATGTCTGATACGGTGGACAGTTTTCGTAAAGGGGTGTAGATTCTCAAAGGCTTACATGCCGCTATACCGTGTTCCTTTTTCAGGTATGTATCAAGCAACTTCACGTGTAAATCTGCCGCGCTGTTTGAGTGTGTGCAAAGGAGTACTCGGTTATTTTGGTTCACCGAAATACGACGAATGGCTTGATTCAGGGTGAATGTTTTGCCAGTGCCAAAAGGACCAAAAACCACAAGAGGAGGAGAATCGATTGCAGGTGCAGCTATTTTCTTGATGATTTCTTTTTGATCTTCGTTTAAATTTGGATCAAGAATCCATGGAAGGTGTTGAATCTGAAAAAACATTGAAGAAAGACTGTGAAATTATACTAAGGCCCACAGACTGATTTGCTTTAAATAACATAACACTCGCCGGTATTGTAGAGGTCTGGGTTCGAATCCCGGCAAGCGTAATTTTTTTCAGGCTTTCCCATAAGTTTCGTCTTTAACTGTGATGATCTTCTTTGCATTATTACTCGCTCATTATATGTATATGTCGAAATCGTGAAGAACTTTCACCACACTATAGATCACTATAAATTATCAATGCAAAAAGACCTGAAATCTTCATTTCATAAGTGACGACCCTAATAACGGCTGCGTAGTTTTTTTCCGCTCATTCTCATTCGATCTCAGACTGATATACTTGTACTAGAGACCTTTAGATTCGAGGATGAGCACTACTACGAGGAGGATATTTAACCGTTTTTTTTTTTTCGTGTATCCTCCAAAAAAGATACCCCTGCTTTATTTCACCCGAAAAGTTGGCATTATTATTATTATATTATTTCTTTGGACGGAGGTTCAGCCCTCTCCCTATTCCAAAATAATAAAACTTCTCAGTAGCATTTGATAACTCGTTTCCGCTACTACGCCAATCTCGTCAACACTCGTAGTAGGATAGCTATCACGTTTTCTCGCCAAAATGACGCTGATTCACGTGCACGCATTAATAAGTATTGAAAATCTCGTATTCATAGTCGTACTCGTCTTAGAATGTAAAGGTCGATACTAACGAGTTTTAGTGGGAAATTTTGTGCTTTACCTTATCTTCCAAACCAACGCTTAGCTCTGGAAACAGTATTCTAAAATGCTCTGGTCCCAGCCTGTCAATGTTATCGTGCATCTCACAAAGAGGAAGCCGATTGATGTGAAACTGGACGTCCACTGTTATGAAGCCACCATGAGAGAGCGTCAAGTCCTTACAGCACTTTTCAGAAAGCTTCAGAATGACTCGGCTGTCCTCTATTGAGTCAACTAAGGCTTCGTAGATCACAGAATCTGCATCATGTTTTGCTATGAGTACTGATCCAGAGCTGCTGAAAAGATTCCTCAACAGAAGCCTTCCTTGTGCGTCATCTGGTGTTATCGGACGTTTTACGTGAAAAGATCCATACAGCCATCCTTCTTGGGCGCATACGACTTCGTCCTTCTTTGCAACTAGTTTTGATGTGTACAAGCTTATTTCCTGTGCGTTAAAACTGTGAGATAAAAGTGGAATTTTGTTACCTTTCGAAAGTATACTTCATAACATTAGCGAGTATTTCTTCAAATACCAATCGATCGATCAATCTCCGCAAAGGATAAGTTTAAAAGAAGCGTAATGTGATAAGCTTTTGGCATGAAGTATGGGAGCTGAAAGTCTAGCTTTCGTCATCGATAAACTGAAAGATTTTGTGCTTCCGGGTAGTACGACTAAACTGATTTAGCCTTCAAAAATGACTTTTTCAATGAGGTTCTCGAACTATTTGATCCCGAGAGAGATATTTGTCTATTGTAAGTGACCAAGGCTAACAGCTCCAGACGGATACGTAATATCACTTTTTGAGAATATTTGAAATAAACCATATATGTACCACGGGAGGAAGATATCAAAGAGGTGGTCCTCTCATCAATCAAATGAACAAACAATACGTCATTTATATAGAAGTATATATTTATAAATTACCTAGCGATTTGTTTCCTGATGTACACCTCCTCCACAAACAAAAGCTGATGCATAACATTTGCGTAATTTCCCTGATTTAAACCTTGAGATTTGTCTAAAAGAGGGGTAGGCACAATTTCTTCTGCTCTTGGCAGCTGATACTTGTCTATCAGATGTTCATTGTTGAAGACTGAGGGACTCTTTGCTTCAGACTTAACTATTTCTCGGGAACCATCATCCCATAAAGTCCAGTCTAAATTCAGGTGTGACTTTTTTTCGCCAAATTCCTCCAGAAATTCTTGACTTCCAACCTCAATATTCATTTCCACAGAGAGATGAGATTGATTCCCAAAGTCCAGGACCAAAGCTTGG